>JARHVA010000669.1:4570000-4635000 GCA_037957365.1 Torreya grandis
CCTATTGAGAGAGGTTACATTGCACCTATTTTCTATACACATATTATATTTGTAGTAAATCTATTAGAGGCAAGGCTCCATATGTGTGCTTTACAAATTGATATATTTGTCGCTATACTTATTATATTATGTCATGCTACATTGGTGATTCATTGATTACAATTTTCTTATGAGGGTCATATAATTCCTATACCTATATGTTGCTTACATATTCCCTTATTGGGGTATATCACATTTGCACTTAAATTATTTATATTTTTCCCATATGGGAAATTTTGCCTTTTTATTGCATTGAGTCCATCTTGCATACTTGGGGATCCTTATTCCTATTCTTACATTTTATGTTATTCTTACTTGAGTAACATTACACTTGTGTTTATATAGATTACACTAATAGCGTACAAGGCAAGATTTATCTATATTATACATGATTTCATGATGATACCTTAATACATTAGACATAGATGACTTTATTTTATATCTTATACATGATGTGCACAATAATTTTATTTTGAGCTATGTGATTCGCATGTTTAACCCACATCTCAAAAGTAGGGAAAATATTATATCCAATTTTATTTTCACATCCTAAGTCCAAGGATATTTATGTATCTTTTTTTCTTCTCTATACTAGAGAAATTAAAATTTCTTTTTTCTGATATTTACCACCCAATGCATGTCACTTGTTCCCACCACAAGGTATATTCAAAGCATTTCATAACCCCACTCTCTTTTTCATCACATCATATTTGATTTTTTTTTTATTTTTGTCACTAAAAGTTATACTTGAAAATGCATATGAGATATTAGTGTAGGTTCTAAGACATGGAATTCTACAAGGGCATTCTCACTTGGAATTTTTTTTGGATATATAGAGAACTCTAATAGGGGTGCACTAAAATTTTCCAACAAAATCAAGTGCATCATTTCCAATTCAATCTTTATTCATTTTAAAAATTTATTGTTGTGAATATTTATTTGTGTATATTATTATTTTTTTTAAACTTTCACAAGGACACACAAATTTGAAGATGTTGGGACTCATATTGTGGTCATTGCCAAACTACCAACCAAACTAGATGTATCAATTTTTGTTTTTAATTTATTAATTTCACTAAGTTATTAATTGATTGGGCACTTATCCACATATAAATGTAATTTTTAGGTCTACAAGAGTGATGGAGTAGTTGTAGGAACATTATATTTGTTATAGGAGCCTCAAGAGCACATAATATTTATTGTATCCCCCACTTTTTTATTTTAATTTGATTATATGCATGCACACACAAAGAGAGACATACATCAAAGTAGGGCATTATGTTGAAAACTAATTTTGGTATGAGGGTAGTTATTAGTTATAAAATTGTATTCTTCTAGGGTACTTGTATGTTTGTTGATTATCAATTCATATTAGGATCTTATTGGTGCATTTTTATCATATTCGTAGATGTCTCCTTGCAATCTTCCTCCTCATTTCTCTCTCTCTCTCTCTCTCTCTCTCTCTCTCTCTCTCTCTCTCTCTCTCTCTCTCTCTCTCTCATATTTCTCTAACATCCCCTTCCCATTTCTTTAGGTTTATGGGATTTTCTCGAAACCGTATATTGTAGAGTTATGGGGGCCCATAAAATTATAGCGTATAGTTGTAGGTGGATGCTTATGACCCTTGTTTTGTGTTCCCCATGTCGTGTATTCCTAGTTTGTAAGTTTTTCTCATGTTTCATGTTAGATGGCACACAATTAAGGCCTTAATTTAAATTTGAGAACTCTGTAAATACATAGGTGCAGATATTCTTCCTAAACTTTATTTTATCATTTATTACTACATAATATTATTTAGACAATTAAATTTACTATTACTATTCAAATATGTTTAAATTTATTTACGATATTTTATAAATAAATATATTGCACGGTAATGTAAAACCACATAATATTATATTATAATATTGAAATATTTCTTCAAACTTTATATTATAAAGTATTTTTAGAACATACAACGTGACAACCTAATGAAAAAGGCAGACGAGAAAGTCGCTTGGTGAGAGGCAATATCTGCATTAAAATTTCATGGAAGTTGACATATCGCATTAATTCACAATCATAATATAAGATAATAAATGATTCTTAATTAAAGTAAGTCAATAGTCTTAGAGCGAAACTGTGTGGAGAATAATGGAGGGAACTGCGGCAGGGCAACTCCATTCATTCGTTTGCTGAATACCATAATTCTGCAATCACGAGTTGTCATCATCTTCTATGAACGCTTTTCACAGTGACAACATCACGGAATACCAAAAAGTTTTTGTCCAGGGCCAATAAATTGTCGTATCAGATCCCTGATAACTCAGAAACAGCAGGAAACATACATCGCTGAACTTTGATTGATTTGATGGGGTTGAGTGATACTGTCATTTAATTTAATTTCATGTGTGTACTTTATCTTACATCATAAGGTTCTTTTAATATTTTGGTTGGTAGGTAGAAGATTTATTGGAGAGTCAATTTTGTGATTTATAATCTGAGACCCATTGTTTATTTATTTTTAATATTATATGATTTTAATTTTTTCTTGATCTAATTGTTTATGGGATCATAGATTGCCCTGGTCCACTCAAAGATTTGTATGTTGATTTGTTTTGTTTTTGGGAACATATATTGTCCTGGCCCACTCAAAAATTTGTATGTCAATTTGTTTTGTTTTTAGGATCATATATTAACCAGGGCCACTCAAATATTTGTTTTGTTTCTAGGACCATACATTGTCTTGGCCCACTTAAAGAATTGTCACTGATTCTGAAACCATCAGAGATTGCCTTGGCCCACTCAAAGATTTGTAAATAGATTTGTTTTTTAAAGAAAGTTGTTCCCTTTTTTACTGATTTAGATTATGACCTCCCTAACCTTGCTATTTTAACCTCTTCAAATAACTCCTTAAAACTAACTCTTAATATTTCTATATATTTAATTTGAATATTTATATAATTTAAACATTCAAAAATGTGATCTTCCTGATTAATTTTTTTGTAATAATTATTGCTTTACTTACGTCGATTTGAAAGTTTAAAAGAGAACATTATATTTTTAAATTTATTTATGAAGAACATTAAATACAAATTTATGATAAATATAAATTAAAAGGAGCATGTTTAAATTAAAACTAGATAAATAGATTACAATTAAATTGCGATATAAATATTTAATTATTTTTAAAAAATATCATAATATATATAATATAGAAATAATATTTAATTAATTAATTTTAAAATTAGAGAAAAGTTATCATGTAAGTTTTAGAGGTATGTTTTGATCAAATGACTATCATCAAAATGTAACAAGGGGAATGTATGCTTAAGAGTGATAGAGACCATGTCTAGAAAATTATTAGCAAAAAGAGAAGGCTCTAAAGAGCATGATTTTCTCGAGTGACAGACACATTAAAGTTAGTGACAATTCTAAGGAGTAATAGAAAAGCACAAACTGATTTGATGTTTGTGCTCACTTGATTTTGATCTCTAGTGACCTACAAAATATATTTCTTCTCTTTGCCCTAGATTGACAACAATATTTGAAATTTAAAGAAAACAATAAGTGTTTTGGGGACTAGGGATTTAAGCACCATATACTTATTAAGATTCGAGAAAATAAAAAATATCAAAGGCAACAAATTGTATAATTGGAAATAATTCTTATGACATACAAAGCCCTAGTGGTGTGAAGTGTGTGTCCTTCCTCCTTCCAATGATTACTTTAGCATGAATTTGTGTGTTGTAATAATAAATTCTCTAATGATTGCTTGATCTCTATAGAATTATTATATTTTCTTAGTAAATTCTCTATGAAATGCAAAGTATGTTTATTGTTAAATGAATTACAATGCATATGTATTTATAACCAAATTGAACTCAAATGAGAATCCTATTGGAACTCAAATTAACATCCAATGATTGAAAAGAGAAAAAAGTAAGGTAAAGGAAATGAGTGCACTCTAGCCATAAGGAGACCTAAAAGCATCATTAACGCTTTTATTGTACTTAGAAGGATCATTACACTCATGGCATAGAGTTCAATGCCAAAATGATGCATGGTACAAAGAAGATGATAATTTGAAGGGGTTGAGAGAAAGGGTCAAGCACCATTAGAAGCCAACAACATGCCTTATTTGGAACATTAATTGAAAAGTATACAATCATCTTAAAATAATGAAACTTAGCAACTAATAAATGACTCATGATAATTTAACAAATTTATACATTTTCCCTACTTTGATGTTTATGTGTGCATGCATATCGAAGTATAAAATAAAACATGACGTGGATATAAATTTTTGTATACATGGATCTCTGGTACAATCTAGCTAATGCACCTAGTAATTCACAAAAACAACTTTCTTTTTCTACACATTCATTGATGTGTGACAAGTAATAATAATCAGTTGAATTTTTGAAATAAAAAAATCTCATTTTACAATGAAAAAGATGAGATTAATATTTAGTGCTAAGTAACTCCAAATATGTTGATGTCCTGAACAAAATTATGGGAACACTCATTAGCAACATTTTAATTAAAGCCAAACAAAATATTGAGAGAAATTCTAAAAATATCCAAATAACATGTTGATGAGATTGTTCTAAATAAAATGAACTATCATCATCATGTAGTCATCTTAGTGAAATAATCTAAATAAAAGAATATGACATCTCAAAATAATCACCCAAGTGAAACCATCTAAAATATAACTTAAATAAATTTTGAGTTAGTAGAATTTTGATCTAATAATGCATATGCCTAAAAACATATTTATGAATATGATAGTTGGGATATATTCCCCCTTTTGGGATTTGAGATAAGCCTATGAAATTCACATCTCAAGAGAAAGATATTAGATGCATTGTGTCTAAAATAAAATATAACTCGCTAATATATAAAATGTAAAAATGTAACAATGAAAACATATGTATCTAATAGAATTTTATGCACATAGGCTCATACTATAAACATATAACATATATGATAATTAGTTTAGGATATAGTATAGTGTAAAGCATAAAGCATAAGTGCACCACCTTGACCCCAATTGCTACATGCTATGAATAATAGAAATGTAAACAAGAACATAAAAAAAAACATTTACATTGTATGTATCATGTAAATCATAAATACTTTAGCAAACATGACATGAAAGAGAACATATTAAAAAATGATAAATATCAAATCACAAGATCTCAATATAAAATAAAGCCAACTGTGAAATAAAGATTAAAATGGGAAGAAAAAATCCAAAGATAGAATAGAAAAAAATTATAAATCACTAAAACTTAATATATAAAATAAAAATAAAAATTAAATTTAATTGGAAAAAATAAATGAAAGAATGTAAATTGTATAAAAACTTGAGAAATTTGACTAGTCAATAAATATAAAAATAGTAACACACAAACAAAGAAGCAAACAAACATGTCAGCATTATATTACAAGGGTATGGTATAAACAAAGGCTCTTATATAAGCACATTTTACATGTTTAAAGTTGACAGATTATTTAAAGATTTTCCTTCCATTGTAATAAGATGTTATGCCCCAATTCAAAATTATCTACGATAATAAATGGAACTTGACAATTAGACATGTATTATTATTATTATTTTTTTTTTACATTGCTATTTTTTTTGGTTTTATTCCAACATTATCATCCACATTAATTTTTTTAAATCTAAATTTCTTGTTATAAGTCTTTTTAAAGCAATTTTGATAAAATTTAAGTGCTTAATAATGCTAATCCTTTATTTTATATAGCATCTCTAATTAGTGTAATATTGTCTCTATAAATTTACACATTTATAATGTCTTTTAATGATACTCTCAAATGTGGAATCTTAAACTTAAGGGAAATATTATTTCTGACCAATATATTAGTGATTAAGGAGTTTCCCATGTAGATGTTACAACACTTGTTTTATATGATCATAGTGTGAAATGGATATAGCTATGCCAACCATGACCATTTTTATTCATTTTTTTGATGGAATTTTGATGAGGATCTTGTAGGGAGTTTTAGTTTATCATGTGGATGGTAAGGAATAGAAAATGTAAACTTGATATTGAATTTACTATAATTCTTTTGGTTATATTAGTTTTAAAATATGAATCAACAATGATTTATTATCTGAGCTAATTTTGGAAAGGATACTATTTTTAAAGATAATATTAATCATTATAAACTTGAAAATATTTTCACATATTTTTGAGATAAGGGGAGTTGATTGTACCCACTTTGTAAAATATTTCATTGTTATAAAACAAAATTATGACCTTTTAAAAAGGTAGGGTTAATATTTCCAACCAATTCAAATTCTCATATATTAAAAAATATAATGAAATTATGAGTTATAACTCTTGGGAAAGATCATGTGTAAGATTATTCTATCTTTAGCAATTTTCACATATATTAATTAATTCATGACAATCATGTTCCATTATATTCTAATAATAATTCAGTGTAAAAAACTTATGTGATATGAAATATCCACTATATCACAAAATTATTTTAATACAATTATATCCTCTTTATATCCAAAACATCTAAATAATTGGCCATCAAAATATATTCTATAATATACACCTCGAATAATGATACATTTGATTGCATATCTGTGTATTTTTTTTATACCATTCCTTTACAAATATGAATGGATTATCTCTTATGATAAATACTTAAAATATCATTATAACATTATGAAGTAGTCTATACCGATGAGAAAATGAATGGAAACTATCCTAGTAATCCAAATTAAATCTTTCCAAAATTTAAGTAGGAAATTCAGAAAATCTGTCAATTAATGGAAAATTCAACTAATAAGCTTTCCAAATGAGATAAATTTTTATTTTTTAAAAAATAAGATAAGAATAAGCTTTATTAATACTCAAAATAACTCTTTCTCTATGTGAAAGAAACATTAAAACCATTCATTTAAACCTATGAACCTCTTAGCTCAAGGAAATAAAATTATAGGTTTAACATCTACAAAACATACAATAAATCTTGAAAATAAAATGTTATATAACATATTAATAAATATGGATAAATGACACTATGATATGGTTAAATTACTTAGACAAAATGGATCTAAGGTAATGCAGTCCTAATAGTAACCATAAGCTTTAATATGCTAAAAATAATAATTGAAAGTATGATAAATGATTGAACAAGTAATGAAAATGACAAAAAGATAAAGAGTGATAGAAACAAATACACATGAAAATAATTTTATAAATATAGGATTGAAAACACGGTTTGGATGTGATTGTATTATAACTCTAAAAATATATACTTATGTTGTAAAAGGGCACAAAATCAATATGTCACCAATTTTGTATGGGACATAATTAATAGGTCACATATTGTGTACTTGTGTTGTTGTCAGTTATGTACTTGAATATAAATTCATCTATGTATTGGGTTTCATTCATCCCATGTTGGGAGTTGATGATTGGTTTGATCTTTGAAAATTATGGATTTTATTGTAATGAATAAATAATATCTTATCTAGTTTTAAATTTACCTATTAGAGATAGGGTCATTGGTGGATCCTTTTAGTTGGCATAAATTACCTTGATAGATAAAGTAAAGTTCAAGTGCATAAATGGCCCAAGTGATTCATAAGTTGACACATATAATGAATTATATGGTATGGGATGAAAACCTCTATCTCTATTAGCTTCATCAATAGTATGCTCTTCTATTTTTTTGGTTCTAAATTTTTTAGGGTAGGTGAATATTATGATAATGATTAGGGATGCAACTATGGTTTGATAAATTCATGGGAGAATGAATTGAATTTTTTCTTCTTTTCTCCTTAACCTTATACTAAAAGGTATGAATACAAGAGTGCATGTAATCTATCTAAATTAGGAAACATCTTGATAAGTTTGAAACTACATATCCCACATGCTTGGAATCAAATTAAATGTAGTTCTATTACATGTTAGTGAAATAGAAACCCAGTGGTTGATAAGGATTCACGTTATTTTCATATAAAAATAAAATGAAATTATATCCTATTTTTATAACCTTGTTTTGGATCAAAGTGTTGATGGCACAAGATTTGGATGTGATGTAGATGTAATGAAGGATCAATGTGTTGGCTCCCAAAATAGTATGGACATAAATATAATAAATGTGAAAATCAAACTTAAGGAAGTCAATACTTGATGATCACTTGTAAAATTATTTAGGATATATTTGTATTGGGATATCAAGGATTTATGAAACATTGGACAACTATGGGAACCAATGATAATAAAACTTCAAGGCATAAGATATCAGGCTAGAGAAAAAGGTACCCACAAAAGTATGAGGGAAAAAATTAGTTGGTCATTGATTATGTCCACATAATTTATAGGCCACTAATTCTAACCTAAGAAGAAAAAAGGCTCAAAATGAAATCACACTGCTTAGAAAATGGATGGCTAGAATCCTAATGATAAAAACACAAAAATCTAAGATGAATTTAAGGAAGTATGTGGATAGAATATAATTTGTGATGAAAAGGATTTGAAAATAGTGAAATGTACAAAATTGGATCAAGTGTGATAATGCATGAAGAATATGCTATGGAAAAGGGCATTGCATAAAATTTTGGTGTCTATATAATGCCCCATTTTTATTTGTGTGTGCATGTGTCAAATTAAAATAATAATTCATGCATGTACCTACACTTATATTTTGAATTAAGGATGATATATTTAGATTCATGGGCTAGGCTCCACCCATATGTGTTGATAAATCCTAGTGTGCCTGCATATAATCATGAAGGAATGCAATCTAATGTATTGATATATAGGTTTGGATATAATAAATTTAATTATAAATAAAAATATTAGCATAGGAATGAATACACCTGATGGTATATGTACCCTACTTCCAATGTTTGGTAACTACAACTAAAGAAAAATATATTCAATTCTTATTGAATATTAAAAATTTCATAGTAGAAGTAATTAAATTTTGATTTTTGATTATGGAATAAAATTTTAGGATAAAAATTCCTAATCCTAATACATGTTCAATAATTAATGCAAAAATTAAAACAAGCTATAGTAAAACACAAAACATGAGAGAAAACACATTAGACAAGATATACGTGGAAACCCTACTAGGGAAAACCCTTAGGGAAAAGACAACATCCAGACTTCATATTCATTATCAAAACTCTCTCTATAACATCATCTCCTCTCATCGACTCCTTTCTAGTTCTTTAATAACTTAGGTGAACCAATCTTGCAACCAAGCCTTATAGGCTCCAACCTCCAAGCTGTAACATGTAACTCCATCATGATGATAACACCATAGCATCCAAAGTGAGCTCCAAAAAATCAAACTCCATATTTATGAGACAATATAACAAGCCTCTAAGATCCAACCAGGTAAACCAAGCTAACATAGCCTTTCAAGCTCTAACCTCTAACCTCAAGGATCTCCATGCTTCTAACAATCTAGGTGAGCCATTCTCTCATCTAAGCCTTACAAGTTCTAACCATCTAAGAATGAATGATGTTTACCAAAAAAACATATAGGTGAGCTAATATTCCATTCCTTCCAACCTCCAACCTAAAACAATGATCCAAGAGTGTATATCCCCCATGGGCTTCTCACAAAATACAAAGAGAAAGTAATTATTTATAACATTTAACATAAGAAAGAGAGAGGAGGGATAAATGGATAGTGGCCCCTTATAAAATTGAACCACACATGATTTATGTGTCATGTGATCTCCATAATGTTTTTAACCATGTGCAAAAGCATTCAAAGCATCTTCACTTTAGACAAGAACATGTGCCACCTCCATGTGGCTCCAAAACTTTCTCCCCACTTTCATAAGTGAGTCCAAATACTCAATAGTGTTCTTCTTATCTTCATATCCAAGGGTCAACAAAGCATATTATATACTTTAGATAAGATCCAAGACACCCCATGTAACTCTAATAATTTTACCCCACTCACACATGTGAGGTCAATTTTCAATAGTGCATTGTTGTCTTCTTCTTCCATGTGACCACACAAGTCAAAAAGGTGTTGCAATCACCTTTTGAATATCTCTACACATGTGAATCATGGGTATCCTTATGAATTCAACCCATGCAAGACCCTTTATCTTTTTCACCATGTGAAAACCCAAATGTGACTCACTAAGGACAAAACCATGTTCTATAATGGAGTACTATGCCCCACACCTGTCACATCATCTTGATCACATCTTGAGACTATTCATGGGCCCTCTTGACATATCACCTTCCTTCCACATCACTTACATGACACATCACCTACATGCCAACTCATCTACACACGCACATGCCATATTACCATGCATAGTGATTGTGAATAGTTCCCATGAATAGTGGCTTGTGAATAGTGGCTTCATACTAGGTAACCAAAAATATTTGGTAGTTATTTCTAGTGGTACTTGATACATCCTAGTAATTTTAAACTTATTTTTATATATCATAACTCATTTTTCATATGAATATATAATAAATAGATATATGCTTCTCTTTACAAGTAAGGGATTGGTACATGTTCCTAAAATCACTCATCTAGAAAGAAGAGTCTTGTAAATCACATTTATCATATAATATAGATAAAGTTATTATAAAATTTGAAAATTCATTGTAAACATGTGCTTTGGCTATAGAAAAATAACATTATGTAAAATCGATAATAAAATGAAACTTCATGTGAGGATGAAATAATGAGCTCTTACTAATCCCATAATTCTCTCACACTTAAATGATATTTTATGAATTTTAATATTTCATTATGATATTACACCCCTAAAAGAACATCACTATCTATTTCAAACCTACACAATATCATACACATAAATTCCCATATGCTTAGTTTAGTTCTCATGTGAACATGCCAATATCACTAGTTTGTACTGACTTGAGCCTAAGGTTTTTGACCTTCTCCCAAAAATATATAATTTTAAAAATCAAATCTATCCTTATTGTCAACCCATTTTCCTAGTGTGTGAGTGGTGTGATAAATTACCCAATTGGACTCATATATATAAAAATCAAGGCCTCATTTGATAACAAATTGCAAATTAATCTAGTACACATATATACATTATTTCACAAAGATAAAATATGCTTTATTCCTCACAAATTGCAAATCAGTCACTAGGAACAACCATAAGCCATGTTTGAAGCATACCAAAGTAAAATTAAATAAAACATTGTCAAGTATCAAACCTAAATAATTATCTACATATTATAGAGAATGAGCACAATTGCACAATAACATTAGGTGGGAGAAATACGTGTGGCTTTGTTCTCCTCTTTGGATTATAAGATACATAAGTAATGATCAATTGTCAATGGGGGTGATTTAGTTCATCTCAACCCCTTACACTTTCCTAGTTTTTTTAGGTTTGTATCCCTCACAAGCACATCTAGGGATTCAAGATGAAGGAAGTTTATTTCTAGAGTTGCACACATCATCAAGGTTTTAAATCACAAATTCAAAGATTTCAAATATAGATAAAGGTGATCCTATGGTCACATACCTATGTTTTGACATAGGTCAATAATAACCACTACAAGTCAATATTTATTGTCAATACAAACCTAGATCTGATAGAACCAACCCTACACAAACATAAACCCAATTCTTAAACTAAAAAAATCATAGTCAATTTGAAAAGCTAAGTAATCATCACTTTGTATTTACTATATTTAACATATGCCACTTGTCAAAACATTGCAATCAATTTTAGTATTTTAAATTCAAACATATGATCTAATTTGATATCCATCAATTTGAACTCATATACTAGTTTTAAATAAATTATGGTTTCTAAAATCAAATTATGATAAAACATATTTAGGTATTAAAAAATAAATTTAGAATCTTCTCCTTTGCATATAGGTTAATTTTAGTAAAACAAGGGTAATATTTCACCATGAAGATTATGGAGATTGTTAATGTGTCTAAGGAAATAAAGGGAATATTCCTTCTAGTTTTTTTGTTTTATTAAATAATTTTCCTTTAATTCTAGAAAATAATTAGTTTCATGTGTAATATTAATGGTTAAATTTGAGGCTAAGTGTTGGTAACAATATCTAAATTTAAATTTTAGTTGTAATAATTCAATAAAAGAGTGCCAAAAACTATTGTATATTGATTTGAGGTGTTTTTAGCGTATGAATGTTAGTGTAGATGCATTAAATCTAATTAATGAGATATTTTTGTGTGTAGACATATAATTTTGGTATAACACCCTTTTCCATAGCATATTTATCATGTAATACCAAACCTAGTTCACTCTATACATTTATCTATTTTTGAACACATGTCACCCCATATTATATTCTATTTGATCTTGATTTGTATACATTTACTCAAAATTATCTGTTGTCAGCATCAAGATCCCAGACATCCATTTTCTTAGCAAACTTATCTCTATTCCAAGCCTTGTGTCTCCTAGAAATAATCAACAACCTATTGATTTTAACCTAAATAGAATAATAAACCTATCGATCATGTCCCTCATTCTTTTTTTAGTACCTTCATCCATAACTTGATTCCCTATGCTTTGCATTTTTCTTCTTACTATTTACCATCGTCAACCAATGTTTGATGTGTTCTAGAGAGCCCCATATATACAAATATATCCTAATTCATTTTAATAAGTTATCATCAAGTGCCAACCTCTTTAATTTTAAGATACACATTGAACCAATTATTATTAAACTTACCAAAGAGCCTGAAAATTGATCCTTCATTGCATCTACATCAAATCCGAGTCTTTTTCCATCATCTTCTTACACCAAAATAAGGTTAAAGTGGGAGCATATAGTTACAAATGATTATCATTCAAATGCACTAAAACTTCATTGAATCTTATTTAAAGCATGTGAGACATTTAGTTGCAATTGCTTAGTATATTTTATAAGTAACCTAACTTGCACACACTATTTTATGGATGAATTTGAGGATTAGGTCAAGGAGCAAAGGAGAATAATTTAATTGAAATTTTCCTACAAAATTAGTAAAGTGTATTCATAGCTCTAACTGTCATAGTAGTGTGCAACTTCCTAGAATTTTAGAACCATAAAATGAGTAGAGTAAAAAACCAATGCTTAGGTAAAAAATCAATAGAAACACAAGTACACAGTCAATGATCCATTTATTATGGTGTGTATAAAATCAAGAACCTATTGATTTTTTCCCTTTCATAGTATAAGTCCAAATTTACAAAATTTTAATACATTCACTTCTAGACCTTTTTTCCAATCTCAAATTTTAGGAATTATTCCCAAGTGTGTTTATTTTATCTCTCTATCTTTTTTTCATTTTAATTGATTGTTAATTTTTATCATAATTTTAGTTATTATTTTTGGCACATTAGGGTTTATGATTATTGTTCTGGCTTGTATTACCATAGATATTTTTTGGGCATTAATTTTATCATCATTTAGTGTCATTATTCCATAAATGTCACTATTTATAAAATATTTTGGTAAACCCATATGCTTTTATAACACCTTGACCCTTAGGGTTTCATTGTTCTTCATCCCTCTAGGGTCTAATTTTAAATTTTTGATCTAATTGTGAAATGCATTTTCTTTACATTTGGTTATGATTTCCTTATTTATCCATCATTAGCCCTATATTTTTCATGTTTCTCATGCTTACATCATATAACAACTATGAAGGTCATATTTACAAATCCTATTAAGTGATGTGCTAAGTTGAGTGATGCTATTAGTGATTTGATCCAACTTCCTTTTTTTCTTATTTTTTCTTCTTTGAAATAAATAATAATAAATGCTTGTGAAATTACTCCTTATACTCCTATTTTTTAAAATGAATTGGATGAAAACATGAATGATAATGATAATTATAATACTAATATTAATCCTAATTTAGATGCATATGATTATGATGATAATACTTTCAATGATGTTGATTTTGGATGAGTTTGTAGACTTTCTTATTTTATGGATTACTTAAGAGATGTCCTAGATATTTAGAACCTATGTTGATTAAATTAAAATAAATATTTAGCTAAGGAATATACACCTAAGAATACTCCCATATATTTTTTGAATGTTTCTAATATGCATATTAGAGTGTCTAATTATACATTTGGCAGTGAGGCTAGTGATCCTACTAATTCTACCATTCCTCCACCTATTGTTACTCCTCTTTAGGTTACTCATACTATTCCTATAATATAGCCTATTATGGCTAATGTGACATCACAACATATTCCTAATGTTTTATCTCTTGGCCTTGGTCATAATTAAAACACTAATTAAGATTCTTATTACTACCAGTGGTAATCATATAATAGATTCTACACATGAAAATACATTTAAATATGCTTACACTCAATAATATATCTAAGAAATGAAAACTCAAATTAAGTTACTTACCCAAGAATCTCAAAATTATCATCATGTTATTACCTCTCAAAATATATTACATAGCACATTGGATCATGAGGTCCTCACTCATAATTTTGATAGTAGTTTTCTATAGCCTAACTTTGAATAATACAATGGCAAGGATAATATTTCACATCATATTCAATATTATTTTTCATCATTCTTTGATTTTTATCATGATGATATATTAATAACCAAACTCTTTCCTAGAAGTGTCAAAGACTATGCCTTAAATATAGGCTCTGTGTGTCACTTTAATGATTTGGCTAAAATTTTGTTAGATCATTTTTACATAATCTTTAGCTAGAATGTCACATTTTTTCAACTTGATAAAATTAAAAAGGACAAAATAATAACATTATTGAGTATGTGCCTAGACTCAAGATAAACTTATAAAAAATGTCTCATAAAATCCCTAATAGTGAGCCACAAAAAAATTTATCCAATAATTTGAGTCAACCACTAAAACATAATGTTATGATCAACACTTACTAATCCTTCAATTGAGTTTTTCCATATGGTTCAAAACTATTAGATTAAGATTTTAGAAGCTAATATGATCCAATATGTATCTAGGATTTTACCTCTACTACCTCCAAATATTAGGGAAAATCAAAATTTAAATCTAAGGTTAATGATGCAATAACATTTCTATCTAAGAATGAGGCCAAAAATATAAATGTAATTTCACAACCACCTGACAAAATTGTCCTTCCATATTTTAGGAACCTTGGAAAATTCATAATATCACTAAACATCCTCATTAAGTTCTTAAATGCTTACTTTAGTTCAACACAATATATTTACCTTGTCCATATAAGTTGGATAATTCTAAAGATTTTCCTAAAGGCTATGATGGAAATCAATATTTTGACTACCATAGAGATTTTGAACATTCTGAGATACAACATACATGATCTAATCAATGCTTTTCATTGACATAAGATATAATTTATAATATAAATAAATTTCATCCAAGTTGAGGGCCATAATAATAGAAAAAATTAATTTTTTGAAACATCTAATTGATGCTTAATAATATTTAACAATCCATTACCAAATCATGATACTAAGAAGCAAGACAATGTTCAAATGACTACACTTATGCATCAACCAAAAAATACAATGAACATATATTTGATATAATTATGGGTATTATTACTAGTTATAAAAAACAAGCACCATATATTACATTATATGATTAATATATTCTAAATGATAATTCAAATAATGGTCCAAATGAAAATATAATTATGGTTTCATTTATTTCTAGTTGAGAGTATACGTAGTGAGACTTACTAGGAAAAACCATGGCACGTAAGAGTTATGATAGTATAACATAAATGATCCTTGGTGGTAATGCATTACCAATTATCATGACTCTTAATACATTATTACTATGGTTCTATGAACTTTTGGATAGTGATACATACAATCTGTTACTTGGAAGTTCTTGGCTAAATAAGAGTGATTCCTTCCATATTACATCACTTCTTCAAGTTTTTTCATATTGAAAATGTATTTTATATTTTAATAAAACCTTATGAGTTACCTATTAAACCTAAAAAACAACATGAGAAGTTACCTAAAATTCTTCCTAAAAATTAAATTGTTCAACCTCATGTGACATTTTCTTGTATTTCACCTCCTTTATCATGGTTCTTAGTACTTTCATAAACAAATTTAACTTCTTGAGTGACATCTCACAGAGTTAAGAATCCTACACTTACACCAATAAGACATATAATACCTAATCATCCTTATCCAAAGATAGATCTACAAGTTATTTCATCAATTCATATTAGATCACCTATTAAGAGTTAAACTATACCAAGGCACATCTGAACTAATACACCTGATTTCTAAGAGGTTCAACTAGCTCCTCAAGCACTTTTACACCATATATTTTTTAGGATGATTATTCAAGTTAATAGATATCTCATGACCATATTTTTTTTTAATCACTTCTAGTGATGCATTTGACTCCCTAGGCATATGAAACCATGATTTAGATCAAATTATCAATAAGCCATATTAGCCTATCTCTTGTGCTTCATTGATGTATTATATTGTACCTTAGTTTATTTTTTTCATATGCCTTATATATGTAATGCATTTCATGTAAATTCATCCCTTGAGTTTGTGCCTTGCCTCATTTTCTTATAATTTTTAAATTTATGTTCTATGTTTGATTTGCATTGACATTATTATATCCCCTTAGTTTATGTTTTTTACTATGTATTCTATTATACCATAGTTTATTTTTTACATATGTATTATACATGTCATGTACTTCATGTGCCTTAATCCCTTGAGTTTGTTCCTTATCTCATCTTATTCCAAGTTTTAAATTTATGTTCTATGTTTGGTTTGCATTGACATTATTATAGCCCCTTGGTTAATGTTGTTTGCTATGTTGCATTGGTCCTTGCCTATTGTTTTCTAATCTTATTATAAATACATGTGTAGAATTCAAAATTATGAAAACATACATATTGAGATATTTTACCATTGCAAACATTGATTTTTTAGGGAAGTTGTGGGTTGTGTGAAATCCTCCTCTTCTTATTTCTTCTATTTTTTCCCCCCGAGGCTTTCTTGATTTCGTTCTATGGATTCTCATGATTTATCTAGTAATATTTTTATATATTGATTGATATATCCTTGCTTATTATTTATTTTTCCCCTTAGCTTAAATTTCATGTGATCTTCTTCTTCTATAAAATTAAAACAATGCAAATATTTTAAAACATAAAATAAAAAAATAATATTCCTTTATATTTTTCAATGGATACATAACATGCTTATATACCTATGTTATAGATTTAGATATACAGTTACACACATTATTACTAGGGTATCCTTTAAGTGGGAAATATTTAGGACATATAAGTTACATACAATCATGGACTTAAAAATTATATGTGGCTACATATAGGTCCACACCTAGGAGAATTGTCAGATTGGTGGTATGGCTTATATTGGGGGAATATTTATTAAATTGGTCACATGTGATATAATTCCTAATTTACATTTATCATACACAACTACTTACATTGACTAGAATATCTTGATATTTACTACATCTTGCATGTTACGTGGATACATTGTGTTTTGTCTTGTATGCTTATGATTTCTTGATTACTTGCATGTGCATGTTTGTTGTTTTATATGTTGTTTTTCAATGTATTTTATAGTATTATCTATAGAATATCCTATAGTCATCATGTCATGTCATGAAATTTATTTATTTTGTGTCAATAATCCTTTCTTGCTTTTATGTGTGGTTACATATATTCTATATGTGCCTATATTTGATTTAATTTCTTATAGTATGTATGTTATATTATTTTTGGTGTCATGATCCATATCATTCATGATACTAATTATAGTATAATATTATTTCTTTCTATATTTCCATATTACCTACCATACATTTGTTGGGGCATACTACTATTAATGTATTTTTCATTCATTTTTATATATATCCCTCCTATGCCCAGGCATGTTTAACATTGGAGTGTATCATTTTTACCCATATTATCTTCCATTGATGGCATCATGCCCTTGCCTATCTCCTCAATCATATTATACATATATATCCTAATACACATATGTGTATATGGATCTTACATTACTAATATATTATGATAATACATTCTCCTACTTAAATCTAGTCACATGGAATTATGTATGTGTACATAAAAACACATGTGCGTGTGCACACATGCATGCATGCACACACATAAATATGGATATTTATATGTATATGTTTATATACACACACATTCATACATGTGTGTGTGTGTGTGTGTGTGTGTGTGTGTGTGTGTGTGTGTGTGTGTGTGTGTGTGTGTGTGTGTGTGTGTGTGTGTGTGTGTGTGTGTGTGTGTGTGTAAATACATATACATATACTTATACATAACACATGTATGCATGCATATGTTGGGGTATAACTTCATTGCCTAAAATGAGGCCATTTAAATGTATATTTAATGTTCTTGTAGATATTAGAATTATGCACCATAAGTATCTTATGACATGTGCATTATGGCTGAGTCTAGTATCATGAAATCCTAAAATAGGCTAAGTCTGATATCCTAAAAGCTTTAAATATGTCAAGTCTAAAATATAGAAGAATCCTCCAAAACCTTTAATTTGCATTGTAAATCCTAGATGTTTGAAACCCCTCTCAAACATCCTGAAAGTATATACATAATATATAATTTAAAATATAAGCAAGTAAATATATATATATATATATATATATATATGTAAACTTATACTACCAGATTCACCTATTGTAATTAATTTTATTTATTATCGTTGTAATTCTCTTAACTACCCATAATCTTAAATATCTAAACAAAATCCATTATAACAAAATAAATAACACCCTTAATAACCTCCCTTGCAATCCAAAACCCATGCAATAACTTTAGGTTACATTTATCGAGCTTAACACATAGCTGAAAATAATCAAATCTCAACTAAGCCTAAAAAGGGAGAATCAATGACGATTCTCCCACAATTAGTGTCAATTCTCCCAATCGGCATTGATCCTTAAATATGTAGACCACCTTTGGTTCATAGACCACAAATTTTTATCCTAAAAGGCTACTAAAATTATTTTAAGTGAATTACAAACATTTACCTCACCCCCTGCTATGACAATCATTACATTCTATAGTTTTAGATATTCACCAAGAGGCAAAGGATCAGTTTATCCTCCATCTACTATCACTTGCCTAAATCATTTACAAGATAAGTCTATTAATTTTTTATTTTATTTAACCTTCTATTCTATTTATTTCCATTCTGCATTTCTACTAGAATGTAGTAAACCATCCTAAATCCTCTTAAATCCCACTAATATTATCCTCATCCATCCTTTAGTTTTTTATTTATAACATTGTGTACTTTTAATAGAATTGACATTGATTCATATGAATCGGCACTGATTCTATATGATCGACATCGATCCCTGCATTTTGTTTTAAAATCCAAGATTCTTTTAATAACATGAATTAATTTTAATCAAAAAATATATATCCGTTTATCTTAATCATCTGCATCTATTTATCTTGTTTATCTTATCCATCTATCTTAAATAATATGTATGCATTTATCTTGTCAAATATCTTTAGTAAAATCTATATTTTATTTATCAGTATTATCTAGTTAATTGTGAAAATAGTGAGCTGACATCCACTTGAGGAAGTTCACAACTTTCTGGGACTAGTTCCTAACCAATCATCTCACCTATCTATCTATTAATCCATTTTTATCCAAGTTCTTTACTTGTGTGTAGGTTACTCTTCCAAGTTCTTTACTTGTGTGTATGTTATTCTTCCAAGCCAAAAAGAAGTTTCCTCATTCTATGGATTCAAACATTGCACAACCATCTTTGTATCTCTAGGTATTCCTCACAAACCCTACATTTAATTAAATTTTTAGTAAGTTAATTAAATTTTTAAAAAAATGAAAAACTACTATAACATTCTGGCATTCCTAGTGGGACCCTAAGGTCTCATTTTTCTTATTATAATTCGTTGTGAATTTATCCATTTTTCTCGCTTTCTCTTGATTGTTGTGTTCATTCAAAAGAATATCAAAAAAAAGTTTTTAATTTATTTTTTAAAGGTTAAAAATAATTACATACATTTTTTGCTTGCTTAGGTAATTAATATAGAGTAATCTAAGCATTTAACTTATCATATAATTCACTTCTTTTCACACACATACCAAACTACTTACATAATAAATCCATCAAACATTGACATAAGGGAATCGACTAGGATTTCATCACCTAACGGTAACCTTAATCCTAGTTATCCTATTTGGATTTAATCACTAAGGGAAGAACTAACTTAGTATGATGACTGAGTATAAACCTTGGTTATTTGATTTATACTGGCTAAGCACCTGACACCCTTATGTTTTGGTGTGTGAAGTGAGGGTTAGGCCTCAATACCAAGCCATAGACTGATTCCAATACAAAGATATTTTGAGCCTAAACAAACCTGAAACTAGATTCTCTAGATTGTCATTTCTTAGGACCTCCGATAACTTTTTCTTCATCACACTTTAAAGTTAATCTCTTAAAATTAAAATATTTTTAATTAAATTTGTAGTGTGTGTGCCTTTTTCCACTAAAGCAAGATAAATCAAAAAATATTATTATTGGTTGTGTTGTGTTTTGTGATTTTATTTTTCTTGGCTTTCATCTTCCTTAATGGAATATTCACCAAGCCCCCTACATCTCCCAAATCCATCAGAGATAGTCTTCCATAGTTCTATCCACAAGGAGATCTTGGTTTTGCTAGCATTTTAGATAGTAACACAATTGCCCTTAACCCCTATATTACATCATGATAAAGACATATACCTATTTATCCACTTCTTAAATCCAATCTATTTATACATATCCCACCCCTAAAAGGATCTGATAAATGCTTGGTGGTTATGGTTTCAACCATGGGCCCTTAAACACCACCACCACCAACTAGTCCTCATGCAACAAATAACACCAACACAATACCACCACCGATAACTAGTAGTCCTCTTATTTCCACCACTAATATTAGAACATAAAAAACACCTTTAACAAAATTAAATCCTTCCACAACTACCATTCAAACCCATAATCCTATTACTTCTCAACCTGTGTCTCATATAACACCAACAACCCCCTTATAAAACCTAGTATTTTCCATACCTATGACACTTCCACCAATCCAGACACATGTAGCCACTAGTCCTCAAAATCTAATATCTCCACCACAATCCTCTCAAATACCTCCCCAATATCAATATGTATCATATTTAAATCCATCCTATTATCAATCCATACCCTCTTAGTATCATTCCTATGTTACCTCAACTCCATCAATCAACACCACAACCATTGGTTATCACCTAGCTCAATCACTTCCCATTCCATTACCTCCGCAACAACATCTTCAATAGATTTACACCACTAATAACATCATAAGTGGCCTTCCCCCATATGATCCTCAATTTGAAATCCTTCACAACCTCATGGATAGAATGTCCCATCTAAAAGCATCACCAATAGGAAATACAGGTATACCCTCTTATGAACAAATATGCAATGAACCTATAAACCCATTATTCCCCATTTGACCATATCCTACATAGTGTAAATTTCCTAAATTTTCCAAATTCAAAAATAATTAATATCCCAAACAACACTTTAGGGCATTTAGACATGCATGTTACCTCATAGTCCATGATGATGCCCTCCTCTTAATAACTTTTCCAATATCATTAGCTAGACTAGATTTTGATTGGTATAGTTCCATTTCCCAACACTCTTTGTTTTTCTTTAGTCAATTATCTTAGATTTTTCCTAGAGAAATTTTTGATATACATCACAAGGAAAATAACTATAACTGACTTACATGTTATCCAACAATTTGAAAATGAATCTGTTACTAGCTATATTGTCTGATGGCATAACATTGTCAATCAATTTCCCTTTTATCTTCCCCAAGTAAAACTTATTGAATTATTTTTTAGGTCCTGCACTAGGAATATCTCATCTACACTCCCAATCCAATCCTTTAAAACTTTCAATGAAGCTTCATTATGGCTCAAAAACTAGAAATGTAATCCCTCGAGCAAGGTGAAGTTAGATTGTGAAACCAAAATGCTAAATCAAAACCCTTTAACGAATTCAACAACCTCAAGACAAAGGGCACTTATAATGTTGCAACCTAAATGTTTCCCTTCCATAGACAACTAACTAGTCTAGTCATTCCTCTTCCCAGATATAACCTCAAAGATCACCCACGCAATTTCCCCTAGAAAGTACACATCTTTAGGAGAATATTATGCTTCCATCCTTGATAAGATTTTGAAGGCATATATCATAGAGTTTCATCCTCTTGATATTGTTGATGATTCTCATTCTAAACCAATTTGGTTTAAGGAAAATGAATTTTTTCGTTGTCATCGTGTAATAGGTCATGACATTAATAGATCTCACTACTTCAAAAGTCTAGTCCAAAATCTTATTGATAGAGGGGAAATTCAATTAGAAAACCCCAACGCTCCCCTGAATCATTCCTTAGAAATCTATAGATATCCATTTCCCAATCATCCCTCCTCATTAAACTCCATACAAATAAACATTGAAGATGTTTAACAATAGGGAACTCACATAATCAATACTATCAAAGACCAACTTCTACCACAAGAAGTTAATGTGTCTCTGAACTCATCCCTTTAAATACCAGACCTCCCTACATGAGATACCTTAGAGGCAAAATAATCCAAACCAATTGAAACCATCCCCATCACCCATTCTAACCCCATTTATCTTGTCACATGGGATCCCCTAAAGAAGGAATCTTCTAAAGATATATGCAACTCCACTCCAAAAATAGAAGACAAAAAGGCAAATCCAAATAAATGCCTTGGTATCACAAAAGAAGAAGCTCTCCAATACCCACATATAAGATTAGAGATCCCATCACCATCTAAAGGTAAAAGAATTAAATCAAGTTATAACAATATCACTAGCACATCTAATCACATTAAAAAGGGAAAATCAACAATGCCTCTACTCAAAAGTAAGCCATCCATTTTAGGACCTCACCCTTTGGTCAAATGGTCGGTCACAATCATTGAGTCACCCTCTAAAGGGACTATCCAAAAGTATCCTCCTCTCTTAT
Source organism: Torreya grandis (assembly GCA_037957365.1). Taxonomy (NCBI): domain Eukaryota; kingdom Viridiplantae; phylum Streptophyta; class Pinopsida; order Cupressales; family Taxaceae; genus Torreya; species Torreya grandis. Next base: position 4,593,150 of record JARHVA010000669.1, read on the forward strand.
AGACACCAAAACCTTTGACCAAATCCTTCACCTCTAAACACCGAAAGACTCCACTTAAAGACATAAAGAGAATACCCCTTGATAAGCCTATATAGATTACAAATGCCAAAGCCAAATCAACTCAAAAGTTCTACCCCAAAAGGATGATAAGCCACAACTAGGCCCATTACGAGGGTCATATAATACCATTATTAACCAAAATTTTCAAGCATCCCTCATTTCTTTACCTCCCCTCAAACCTTTCATTACCCACACCAGAAAACCTCCTTGGTATAGAGAAGATAAGGTGTGTACCTATCATAGGACTCCTGGACATGATATTGACAGTTGTAATGTATTTAAAGCCATATTTTGGGATATTTTAAAGGATGATAACCTCTTAAATTAGGAATTTTACCTTGATCCCATCCTTGACTAGGAAACGTAGCTCACTCCTTCTAGCTCTTCATAAGAGTTATCAAAGTAGACCCAAAATAATTCACCAACTTGGATAGGCAAACCATTCCTATTAATAAACACCATTGATATAATTTCACTATCATAGACACAAGCTAGTGATAATCTATAGTTTCAGATATCCAACAAAAGGTAAAGGATCAGTTTATCCTCCATCTACTATCACCAGTCTAAATCATTTGCAAGGTAAGTTTGTTACTTTGTTTATTTTATTTAATCTTCTATTCTATTTATTTCCATTCTATATTTCTGTTAGAATTTCTTGAACCATCCTAAATCCTCTTAATTCCCACTAATATTATCCTCAACCATCCTTTAGGTTTTTATTTATAACATCATGTAGTTTTAATAGAATTGACACCGATTCTATCAGATCAAAACTGATCCCTACATCCTGTTTTAGAATTTGAGCTTGTTTCAACAACATGAATTAATCTTAATCAAAATATCTATATCGATTTATCTTAATCATCTACCTCTATTTATATTATTTATTTTATCCATATTAAATAATGTGTATTCATTTACCTTGTCAAATATATTTAACATGATATATATTTCATTCATCAATATTATCCACTTAATTGTGAAAATATTGAGCTAACATCCACTTGATGAAGTTCACAACTTCTTGGGACTAGTTCCTAACTAGGCAACTCACCTATCTATCTATTAATCCATTTTTATCCAAGTTGTTTACTTGTGTGCAGGTTATTCTTCCAAGCCAAAAAGAAGTCCCCTCAATCGTTGGATTTAAGTAGTGTGCAACCATATTCGTATCTCTAGGTATTCTTCATAAACCTTGCATTTCATTAATTTTTTATTAAATTAATTAAATTAAAATAAAAAAAATGAAAAACTACTATAGAAGTTCCTCACTATATCATCCTGATACGAAGTTGTATCTTTTTATTGAGCTTTACACAATGATATTTTTATAAGCTAAATACACACATTAAAATGATTTTCATAGTTTATAATAGCCTCAAACATATTATAAGATAAATTATATGCACATGACTCTTATTTTTAGAAGATTGATTTTAGGAACAAGTACCAATCCCTCACCTCAAAAGAGAAGCATACATCCAGATATTCCACTTTTAGATGATAGATGGGCTATTCTAGATACAAAGAACATTAAAAATACTAGGACATATCAATGAACACTATAATGAACTACCATATATTTTATTCCATAATCAAGAATAAAAATTTAGTTTTTAGAAATTACCATGAAATATTCAAGAAGACCTGAACAAAGTGTTTTGTAGTTGCAGTTACCTAGGAGTAGAATCCTAGTTTGTATACCATTATTTATATTTATTTATATGTTCATATTTTGATATATAATTAAATTTTCAATACTAACACCTATATATTGATACATTGAATACTTGTATTCAATTATGATTATGTGTAGGTACACCAAAATTTATCAACACATGTGGCTGGAGCATAGGCAAAGCATCTAGATATTTCATCCTTCCTTCCAAAGACAAGTGTAGGTACATGCCTAAATTATTATTTTACTTCTATGCACACATTCACTCACATGCACACCCACATAAAAGTGGATCATTATGTAGACACATAATTTTTGTACAACACCCTTTTCCATAATAGATTTCTTATGTATTATCACACTTAATATAATTGTGTACATTTCACGATTTCAGAAACCTTTCATCCGACATTATAGTCTCTCCATATAATTTCTCAAATTCATCTTAAATTTTTGTGTTTTTAGCATTGGGATCTTTGTATCTCCATTTTGATCCTTGTTCCTCCTTGGTCAAAATTAGCAGCCTATCAATTCTATGGATGGAATCACTGACCTACAAATTTTTCCCTTATACTTTTGCTATTGCCTTTTCATTTTACTTGATTTCATGTGACTTGAATTTTTATTATCATTGTTTCCCATATTTATTCAATGTTCCATGTGTCCTTAAGATCCTATTAAAAATATATCCTAAGTGATTTAATTAAGTGATCATCAAGTATCAACCTCCTTAACTTGGATCCACAAATAGATTCCATTTATTTCCACACTTTTTTAGGAGCTAACACACTGATCCTTCATTGCATCTAAATTAGATCCAAGTGTTGTGCCATCATCACCTTGTGCTAATAGAACGTTATAAAAAAATTATTTAATTACATTTGATTATTATAAGAAAATAAGGTGAAGCCCTATCAATCAATTGGATTGGGATTTCAATGACATGTTAATATAACTGCATTGAATTTGATTCCAATAATGTGAGATATCTAATTGTAAACTTGTCATGTGGTTCCCAAAGTTAGCTAACTTACATACACTCTTGTATGCAACCCTTTGAGGATTAGGTCAAAGAGAAAAGGATAAAAATTTTATTTCATTCTTCCCATTAATTTCTCAAAGAATAATTGCATCCCTAATCATTATCATAGTATGCACCTACCCTAAAAATTATAGAAATAGAAAAAGAGAAGAGTACACTATTAACAAAGCTAATATAGATAGAGGTTGTCATCCCATACCATATAGTTCACTCTAGGACTCAACTTTTGAATCACATGGGCCATTTATGCACTTAAATTTTACTTTACCTATTGAGTTCATTTATGCCAACAAAAGGGTCAACCAAAGACCCTATCTCTATAAGAGAAAATTTGAAACCAAACAAGATATTATTTGTTTATTAGCCAAAATTTTTTGAAGATAAAATTGATCATTAGTTCCAAACCATGGGTAAAATTAAATCTAGTATATATAAATTTCTATTCAAGTTCATAATTTTTAATACAAGTACACAATCGATGACTTGTTAATTATGTCCCATACATAACTTTTTCCCTATTGATTTTATTCCCTTTTAAAATACATGTCTAGATTTGTAGAGTTACAATACAATCACTTCCAAACCATGTTTCCAATCTCATATTTCCAAAATTATTCACATGTGTGTTTGTTTCAATTTATCTTTATATTTTTTGTAATTTCCATTGCTTGTTCAATTATTTTTCATAGCTTCAATACTTTTTTCATTACATTAGAGATTATGGTTACTATTTTTTTTTTATAATTAATTTTTTTATTAATATCAAAAACCAGGAAGGAAAATTATAAAGACAACAAGAAGCTAGCTTTTATAAAAATATAACTTGTTAAATTCCACCTTCAGAATATAGCCTAATCATATCTTATAAAAAAACAAGTGTTATTTTAGCAAGTTCAAGGAATTTACATGTAATTCTATCTTTTAGGCAAGCTTTCTAGTAAGGACTTACACACATGATGGATGAAATCCTATGTAACTTGTTTAGAAATTCTTTCATTATTTTTTATAAATTCTTTTAATTTTTCCATATCCTTATTCTCAAACATAATTTCCATGTTTCTTTTCTTATCTTTTGAGTGGGATAGAATATTGAAGTTTACCAGCCAATCTGCTACTTAATCTCCTTCTCTCAGGTATGCTTTAGATTCAAACCTTTAAAATAGTTCCTAAGTTTTTTTGCTTCTTTGATTATCCATTTAATTCTCCAATTAAGGTTTTTTTTATCCATGGCTCTAATGACCATGAGATAATCTCATTCTATCATGATGTTCTTAATATTTTCTTCCAAATCCATCTTCATCCCTACAATAAGGCCATTGACTTTCGCTATATTATTTGTGTTGATTATGATATAGGAAGTTATATATGCTATCACTTGACCTTTGTAATTTATTATAACCACCTCTGGCCCTGACTCCCCTAGGTTGTGTTTTGATTCTCCATCAAAATTCACTTTATACCACCTCTAATCTAGAGGTTCCCATTTGATGTTCTTCCTTATCATTTATTTTTCCCTTTTTTTCTTGGTTTCATAGCTTCATATATATTTCTGATCATTCCCTAATTTTGAATGGTTTTAATTTCCTTTGGATTGGCCTCCTTGTTCTTCAACTACTTTGAGGAGAGGGCAATATGACTAATACAAAATTCTAGTTCCATACAAACTTTCTCTAGGGGCTCGTGCCTGCCATTATTCTCAAAGATTCTAACATTCCATTCAATATATAATTTATATGTTAGAAGAACTGGACCCATTTCCCATATGTCCTTTAAAATTTTTAGATTCTTATTGCACTTTCATATTCTAAGGTGATATATAATATTTTAGTTTAGAGTACAACTTAGATTATACTTATTTTAAAACATGTTCTAAATCCTTGAGGTATAGTTACAATTGATAGGACCTAGGTTCCCCAAAGCTCTAACACAACTTGTCAGAATTAAGAGCACACATGATTACCAATGTATAAGCAATTAAACGTGTGGAATTACACAAAAGTATAAGTAGCTATCAATGAGAAAACACACAGAATGTGAGAGGCAATACACAATTGTATTCAACTCATTATAGAAGGAAATTACAACAAAGAGATCACACTCTTTCTTCCACTTCGTGGGCTTACAGTAATCTTCCCTCAAGAGTAATCTTCTCTCACTAGGTCACAACACACAGCTAACACAAGATATTGTTCACCTCATTGTATGTCCAGTACAATCGAGTACGAACTGGTACTCCAAGTAGATCTAACCATGATCTTGCTCCTTGATGTATTGATGTCACCTTGGATCTTGCTCCCCCGCCGATCTCCTTTTGACCCTCGCATACACACATCCCTTCAGACCAACCCGATCTTACTTATCACATGTAGATCTCCTCCATGATCTTGCAACACCCTGCATATCAAACTTGATCTTACATACATGAAGAATCCTACTTGATTCTACCATGGGAAGAACTCTCCAAGTTCTACACTTAAGTTCTCCACTTAACAATACAGCCCATGAGTCTATTATATAGATCTCATGCATACAATGATTAGACTTGCAGCTCAAGACTCGAACTAGTCTTCATCATGCAAACAACCCATTCACTTAACTGACTATTCATCAACAACAATTTTGGAAACGCCACAGGCAACCGATGTTAGTCCCTATCTGACTGGAGGTGACTGACGCTGGTCGATCCCTGTCGATGTCAGTTTCCTGCACACTGATCCCTGACTGACGTTGGTTGTGGCCTATCGATGCCGGCAACTGTCATGCTCAGAAACCTCCCAGTTTGCATTAAGGTGAAGCTTTTAGCTCCACACCCTAACAATCTCCCACTTGGAGATAAATAGCTGCACCTGTACCTATACCAGTACTTTGTCTAATCTGCATCCTAGTTTGTATTCCTCTTCAAGCTCAATCTTGAAGACTACCCACCACACTCCTTGTGGTGTTAATCCTGTGCCTGAATTTCTTCATTTTCAGCTTACCTTCTTCTGCCATTGCTATACTCCCACTCAAATAGAAACCCCTGTGAGTAACCTGTAATCAAAAAACCACTAACCAGATCTGGGCCATCTATTAGTCAAACTCGCTCTGAGAACATCCAACCTTGCTTTGATACCATTTGACAGGACCTAGGTTCCCCAAAGCTCTAACACAACTTGTCAAAATTAAGAGCACACATGATTACCAATGTATAAGCAATTAAACATGCAGAATTACACAGAAGTATAAGTAGCTATCAATGAGAAAACACAAAAATGTGAGAGGCAATACACAATTGTATTCAACTCATTATATAAGGAAATTACAACAAAGAGATCACACTCTTTCTTCCACTTCGTGGGCTTACAGTAATCTTCCCTCAAGATTAATCTTCTCTCACTAGGTCACAACACACAGCTAACACAAGCTGTTGTTCACCTCATTGTACGTTTAGTACAATCAAGTACGAATCGGTACTCCAATTAGATCTAACCATGATCTTGCTCCTTGATGTATTGATGTCACCTTGGATCTTGCTCCCCTGCTGATCTCCTTTTGACCCTCGCATACACACATCCCTTCAGACCAACCCGATCTTACTTATCACATGTAGATCTCCTCCATGATCTTGCAACACCCTGCATATCAAACTTGATCTTACATACATGAAGAATCCTACTTGATTCTACCATGGGAAGAACTCTCCAAGTTCTACACTTAAGTTCTCCACTTAACAATACAGCCCATGAGTCTATTATATAGATCTCATGCATACAATGATTAGACTTGCGGCTCAAGACTCGAACTAGTCTTCATCATGCAAACAACCCATTCACTTAACTGACTATTCATCAACAGCAATTTTGGAAACGCCACAGGCAACCGATGTTAGTCCCTGTCTGACTGGAGGTGACTGACGCTGGTCGATCCCTGTCGATGTCAGTTTCCTGCACACTGATCCCTGACTGATGTCGGTTGTGGCCTATCGATGCCAGCAACTGTCATGCTCAGAAACCTCCCAGTTTGCATTAAGGTGAAGCTTTTAGCTCCACACCCTAACAACAATGAATAAGAAGGTCCTCAATACTCTCTTCATTGTTATAGCATAGAACACATTGTGAAGATCCTTGGAATCATTTATTTTAAATATTTTCTCATATTAAAATCTTTTTGTGCATATCCAATCATAAGAAGGATTTTGTCTTTGGCCATGCTTTTGAGCTCTAGATTCTGCTCCATTCAAATTTTTTTGAGGCACTAGGATGGGTTATTATATGGTATTTGTATCTTTATTTTACTGATCAAATCCCTTTGTCATTTCTATTCTAGTTCAAAAATTCTTTTTCTGAGCTTTAGGGAACTTGAAAACTTTGAAAGATTTCATTTATAATATTTTGAGCTTCATTTTGTGTTCCATCAAAATTTTGGAAAGTTTTCCAAGTGAATATTTTGAGCTCTTGCTCTATGTTTTCAGTCCAATAATATTTCACTTTATGTTCCCATTGCCTTATAATTTCTTCCCTAATACCATCTAAGCTTGTTTCTAGTCTCAGGGGATTTTGAGTGATCCATTTATCCTCCCAGAAGTCTATTTTTTCTCCATTTCAAACATTATAGAATAATCCTTCTTGCTTCCTTCATACTATTGTAAATAATATATACAACAAGGAGCTCATTTTCCATAAAGATTCTTTCTAGTTTCTTTTTGTCAAGGTGTTTTTATCTTAGCAAGTTGCTCCATCTTAAAAAAGAATTAAATCCCATTCTATAGACTAGTTTGGCTATGAGATCCAACTTAACCTTGTTAATGTCCCTTATTATTTCCCCCATAAGTGATTGGTTTGCATATTTTCTCCCAAATGAGAAGAGGTAATTTGGTCTTGTCCCTTATTCCTTGCCAAATAAAGATTATAGGAATTTTATTCATCTCACTCAATATGTTGAGGGATCCTTCAAGAGAGATAACTAGTAGATAGTTATGGCTTAAAATACTATCTTTATGAGTATGATATGTCATTTTTATGTCAAGTAATTACATTTATAATTCCTTAACTTCCTCGTCTTTTAGTGACTTTGTTCCATAGCTTCTTATTTACATTATCTTTGAAGAGCAGAAACCCTTGATAGTTATCTAGTAAATATGCCTTTTCAAATCTTAAGACCCTAGTAAGGAAGGATTATAGATTAGGGGAAACATTAATAAAGAAGAATTTGGATTTGATTCTATTTATTGATTAACCTAATGATTTTTCATAGATTCATAATAAATACCTTATTTATCTAACCTCTTGATATGTTGGGATAAATAAAAGCATAATATAGTCTACAAATTAGAGATGAGAGTGGGTAGCTTCTCAAGTTGTCACTTGCAACCCTTTGATTTTGTGTTTATCTCTTAGGGATTTTATCTATCTTACTATGGCCTCTGCCATCAGGATGAAAAGATAGCATTAGATAATATCCCCTTATTTGAGCCCCCTTGATGAGTATAAATATCCTTATGGGGATCCATTGATCATCACTAAGAACTTGGATGAAGGATAACGACTATGAATAAATCTTATCCATTCTAGACTAAACCTTAACTTTTAGAGTACTCTATCAAGAAAGGACAAATTAACTTTATCATAAGCCTTGGATATATCTAGTTTAATCAACCTTCCTTGCCTCTTGTTAGCATGGAGAGAGTGGATTGTTTCATGGGCCATGATAATACCATCTGTGATTTACCTTCCCTTGATGAAGCCTCCTTGTTACTTCGAGATAAGGTTTGGAAGGATTATTTGTAGCTGATTAGCAATGATTTTTGAAATGATCTTATAGATGGTATTGCATACAGAAATTGGGCAAAAGTCCTTTGAGGTTCTGCTTTATATTTTTTTAGGGATGAAAATAAGGAATGTGGAATTGAATGATTTCAACACTCCTTGAGACTCCTTGGATTCTTGTGCCACTTCATTGATTTCTTCCCCTATGATATCCTAGTAGTGTTGAAATAAGAGATTTGGGAACTCATCTAGGCCTAAAGAATGGTCTACTACCATCTAAAAGACCACTCTCTTGGTTTCTTTAAGAGAGATATCCTCCACCAAGATTTGATTATCTATTTGAGGGAATCAGTTGATGGATTTTCCTCCAAAATTCTTCTTGGTCTTCTTGATTCCCTCTGTCATCTTGATTTAACATGTCTTTCTAGTAAATTGCCGAGTACTCTTTAATTTATATGGGATATTCCACACTAATACCTTCCAAAGTTTCTAATTTTTTTAATGTAGTTCTTTTGTCCTCTAATTCTACATGATAGGTGGAAAAAATTGGTGTTCTAACCTCCCTCATTTAGCCATCTTACCCTAGATTTTTATTTCTAGTATATTTACTCCTTTTTGGAGGATTTTTACAGTTTATTTGCTATCTCTTCCTTTTCCTCTAACAAATCTCTAGATTTTTGCCCTTCCATTCTCATTTCTTGGATCTCTCCATTTCTCCTTTATAAATATTTTTAAACCTAAAATATTTTTCTAAATTTGAGTTGATTCTATATTTTCAAGGCATTTTTTAGCTCTCTCAATTTCTGAGAAAATAGATACATCTTAGTCCCATGTCTATTATTTTGGGCTTTCCATTGTTGGGTCACAAAATCATCTAAGTCTGGATGCTCTAGCCACATCTTATCAAACATAAAGGGAGCTCTAATTGGTTTCTCATCTTTCATAAGATGAAGGGATATTGACCAATGATCTAATCCATAAGTATTGAGCACCTCAATTTACATGAAATTATTATTCTCAATCCACTTTCATGGGACTATAAATCTATCAATTATTTACATAATCAAATCCTTTCCAAATATTTTGTTACTCCATGTGAACCATCCTCATTTACTTTTGATATCACATAATTATGCCCTCTCTATGAATTTGTAGAAACTCAGGAAGTTATTATCTCTCTCATTCTCTCCCTTCTTATCCAAGGCATCCATTCTAGAATTTAAGTCCCCCTAATGATCCAAATAGTAATTTATTTTGATTTGATTTCGGCCTCCAACTGCTCCCAAGCTAGTTCTCTATCTTCTTTATTATGAGAACCATAAATTTTTACTATAAAATAGTTGATATCCTATCTCAAAGAGATTACTTTATTGATTAGGAATTGATTATGAGACTAGATGATCTCTAGGATAACTGAGTTTGGGTCCCATAGGAGAGCCATGCCTCCTTCCATACCTATGGCATCACTCCCTACCATTTCTATTATGAGACTTCTTAATATACCCTTACTATGATTTACCAGCTTTTCTAACTTAGTTTATTGGATCATAACCACTTCTGGGTTATGTTGATTTATATATTCCCTCAATGTTCTTATTTTTGATGGGGCATTAAGACCCCTTATGTTCTATGAGATGATCTGCATAATGGAGTATTATTTTTATTGGTGCTCACCAAGAGGGTGTTTACTTGCATATGGGTCCCTAACCCAATATCCTCCATAGCTTTTTTGTGTCTCTTCATTTTTCTTGGTTTCCTTATCCTCCTCTTTTTGACATTTCCTTTATGGTTAAGATTCAAATTTTTCATAATTATTGTGTTATCCTCATCTGTTTATAAATCTAATTCATCTTACTCATCCAATATTGTCTAATTTTATTTATGTTTTATCCCTTCTCTTTTGTTATTTCATTTTATGTACTTACCTTATGACCATTTTATGTTCTGCTTATTTGAGTTTCCTATGCCTATCTTTTTGAGTATATTCTCTATATCCTCTTTAAATACATAATCTATGATGATGTCTTCCATCTTCACATTATTTTAGCATAATGTGATGCTCTTGTAGTATAGATATTGAATCCATTTCATTTTCCCTACTTTAAAAGTGATGTTGTTTGATAGGGGTTGTGTGAGATCTAGCTCCACACAAATTCTAGTGTAGCTAGATATGCCTTTGCCGTGACGGGGATTTGATATATCTACATGTTTACCAATAGTATTATCAATAATTTTAAAGATATACCTAGACCAAAATTATTTCATAAGAGCATACATTATAATATAGATAGGTGTCATATTTGGGATTTATTCTATTGGGCTGAAAGCTACATGTTAGTGCTTCATGAAATAGTCTTGCATTCTTGAAGAAGTACAACCCTCCCTTAAGCACCTTATATTATTTTTCTTCATTGGAAAATATTACTATGAAGTACCATTTGACATAGGCTTCGATATCATAATCTCCATTTATATTCTAGTTCCTTATGTTTTATGCATGCAATTCTTCCAAAGAAAGTTGTACTCCCATAAACTTATAGATCAGGATCTTATCATGTAAAATCACTATATTCTTCATGATTTCTATCAGATATAACATGGCTATTGGGTTATCTTTAATTTCTTTCATTCATGATCCTTTTGCACCATTTACCATATCCTTTAGCTTCTTCTTTCCATTTGCTCTCATTAGGGCATCAATCTAATCCTCTAAGATAGAGGTTGATGATCCAACCACCATTTTCTTAAAATATGGTTTTGGGGGGAGGAAATCCCTCCTATAGGATTCATCATGTATTCCTATGATCCATTTGCTTTCTTTGTTTGGATCAATTTATAGGAAAATTTTGAAAAACCTAGGTGAAACCCTAGCAGATCATTCTTGTAAAATTTCATGGTTTTGTGATTATGGTAACTATTTTGGACTGTATTATCTTAGATCCATTTTTTTCAAATAATTTCATCATTTCATAGTTTCATTATCCATAAATGTTAGTATTTTATATAACGTTGTGTTTTCAAGATTTATTATATGTTTTGTAGATGTTAAAAATGTAATTTCATCACATGAATACTCATTTCTTTCAACTAGGTTGTTCATAAGTTTAAATGAATGCTTGTATTGTTATTTCACATATTGAGACAATTATTTTTAGTATTCATACAACTTATTCCTCTCTTCTTTCAAAAAAATCTAAAATTTATTGCATCTAGCAATCTTACTAGTTGAATTTTCCATTAATTTTTAATATTTATGAATTTTGTGCAAGCAACCAATAATGGAATTGGAATAACATAGTTTGAGTTAATAAAATTTGGAAAGAAATAATTTGGATTACTAGAACACAACTTCCATTGATTTGGCCCTCAATTTATACTGCATTAGAATGGTATAATGATATTTTAACTATTTATCAAAAAAATATAACCCCTTTATATTTATTAAGGAACAATAGAAAAAAAATATCATTATTGGAGGTGTACATTATAGAATATATTTTGATGTTTGATTATTTATGACTTGAATATGAAAAGGATATAATTGTATTACAAGAATTTTTTGATAGTGAATGTGGATAATATTTTAGTGGAAAAACCATGACACATAAGTGTCTTAGAATGAGTTACTATATGGCTTCATTAGGATGTTAGATTCCTCTATTTATAATATTTCACTAAGATGACTACATGATGATGATAGTTCATTTTATTAATAATTGTCCCACTAACATGTTATTTTATACTTATAATTTATTTCAAAATTTTATTTAACTTTAAACTTAAAATGCTAGTAGCAATTTTACTTAGAATTTTATCAAGACTTTTTTTATGTTTGGGATTATTTATCTCTACATAATAATCTCATCTTTCTCCTAGTAGAATGAGATTTTTTTTTTTTAGTTTTTAGAAATTTCAACTGATTATTAGTATTTTACATAAGCCAATGAATGTGTACAATTTTTTTGTTGTTGTTGTTGTTGTTGTTGTTGTTGTTGTTGTGAATTAATAGGTTCATTAGTTCTTGTAACAGACATCTAGACATTCAAAATTTTATATCAAACCCATGTTTTCTTTTATAATTTGATATGTATGCATACAAAAATATCAAAATATGGAAAAATGTAAAAATCTATAAGATTATCCCAAAGCATTTATTACTCATTAAATTGAATTATTATAGGATGATTGTATAATTTCCAATTATTATTCCAAATGAAGCATGTTTTTTACTTTGATGGTCCTTGACCCTTCCTCTCAACACCCTCAAATTATCCTCTTTTATTTACCACGTATCTTTTCATCACTGGACTATATGTCATGAGTGTAGTGATCTTTTTGTGTTTAAAAAAAGTTTTAATGCTGCTTTTATGTCCCCTTATGGTTAGAGTGCCCTCATTTCCTTCATCTTTCATTTTCCCTTTTTTAGATCATTTGATATCAGTTTTGGTCCCAATAGGATTTTTGTTTGAGTTCAGGTTGTCTATAAATACATAAGCATTGTAGTTCACTTAAAAATAATCACACTTAGCATTTCATAGAGAATTTATTAAGAAAATAAAGGAATTATATAGAGATCAAGCAATTATTAGATAATTTATTATCGTGGCACACAAATTAATATTATAGAAATCATTAGAAGGAGGAAGGACATGCACTTTACACCACTAGGGTTTTATATGTTACAATAATTTTTCTAATTGTGAAATTTTTTATCTTTGATATTTTTTATTTTATATAACCCTCATAAGTATATGGTTCTTAAATCCCCAACTAACCCTCAACATAGACCCCAAAATACTTATTAATTTATTTAAATTTAAAATATTTTTGTCAATCTAGGACAAGAAGAAGAAATATGATTTGTAGATAATTGGATATCAAGCTCAAGTGAGCACAACCATCAAATCAATTTTTGCATGTCTATTACTCCTCAAACTTTTCACTTAATCTAATGGGTCTATGACCCCAGGAAATCATGCTCTTTAGAGCCTTCTCTTTTCACTACTAATTTTCTAGACAAGGTCTCCATCACTCTTAGGCACACATTTCTATTGTTACATTTTGATGAAAGACATTTGATCAAAATAAACATCTAAAACTTGTAGGATCACTTCTCTTTAGAGCCTTCTCTTTTCACTACTAATTTTTTAGACATGGTCTCCATCACTCTTAAGCACACATTTCCATTTTTACATTTTGATGACAATCATTTGATCAAAATACACCTCTAAATGTACATGATCACTTCACTTTACAACCTTCTCTTTTTCATTAGTAATTTTCTAGACATAGTCTCCATCACTCTTAAGCACACATTTGCATTGTTATATTATGATAACAGTGATTTGATTAGAACAACCTCTAAAACTTATATGATCACTTATCCTTAATTTTAGAATTAATTAATTAAATATTATTTATATATTCAACAATTAACTTTAATCTTCTCTTAATTTATTACGTAGTTGACTCTATCTATCTATCTATCTGTTTGTCTGTCTATTTCTCTCTCTGTGTGTGTGTGTGTGTGTGTGTGTGTGTGTGTGTGTGTGTGTGTGTGTGTGTGTGTGTGTGTGTTCAACAATTAACTTTAATCTTCTCTTCCTTAATTTATTATGCAGTTGAATCTATCTATCTGTCTGTCTATTCATCCATCCATCCATCCATCCATCCATCCATCTACTGATACTTATTTAAAAATAATTAAATATTTGTGCAGTAATTTAGTTGTAATCCATTTATCCATATTACACATATAACTTAACCAATTTTCATTTATATTAGACTTACCCCTTTTAATGTATACTTATTCTAAATTTGCAACCAATGTTCTTCATAAATAAACTAAAAAATGCAATATTGTAAATGCAAATTTGGTGCAATGAGACATTTTAAGTGTTGAAACCAACATAAATAAAACTAAAATTTTCATGTTTAACACAATAATTATTCTTAAAGTTTTAATGAGAAATGTTTAATTTTTGAATGTTTAAAACATATAAATATTCAAATTAAATATATATAAATATTAAGAGTCAGAAATATTGAAGAGGTTATAATAAAAAGATATAAGACGCTGATAACTTAAATCAGTTGAAAAGGAATAACCTTCTTAAAGAAACAAATTATCTTATAAATCTTTGAACGATAAAAATATATATAATTAATATTAAGTTTTAAATTCAAATCACAAAATTGACTCCCCAATAAATTTAACACCCAGAGAATAGCCGTAACCATTCATTTACCAACTCCTCCGCCCAAAATTTAAAATAATAATAATAAAATCTCAGACACTATGTAAAACTTAAGTACGCATACATGAACTGAAATTAAATGGCAGTATCACTCAACCCCATCATCTCGGGCAGAACCAGGGATCTGATACGATAATTTATTGGCAATGGACAAATTTTTGACCATGGACAATTCTGTTTAGGTATTCCGTAATTTTGTCACTGTGAAAGGCGTTAATAGGAGATGATGACAACTCGTATTTACTGAATGATGACAACTCGTGATTGGTGAATGATGACATTTTTTCAGCAAATGGAGTTGCACTGCCGTAGTTGCCTCCATTATTCTCCACAGAGTTTCTCTCTAAGACTGTTGACTTACTTTGATTAAGAATCGTTTATTATCTTATATTATGATTGTGAATTAATGCGATGTGTCAACTTCCATGAAATTTAATGCAGTTATTGCTTCTCACCAAGACACTTTCTGATCTACCTTTTTCATTAGTTTGTCACGTTTTATCCAAATATATGTTCTCAAAATACTTTATAATATAAAAATTGAAGAAATATTTCAATATTATAGAACCAGATTATGTGATTTCTAAATGTAGTATAGGAAAGAGTGTTCTACATTAATGTGTAATATATTTATTTATAAAATATTTTAAATAAGAGTAATCAGATTTAAAATAGTAAAATTTAATTTAATTATATAAATAATATTTTATAGTATTAAATAATAAGATAGAGTTTAAGAGGAATATCTGATTTTAAGTAAATTTGGAGGTAATTGTCAAAAATAAATAGTGCAAAGTACGTTTAAATAATGAAGTGAACAAAACGTAGAGAATTGGAGTGAATATACATTGTTCCCCAGAGCCATCCAGACATTTCTGAAAGAGTGGGGGCATTTCCAAAACCACGAGGCCAAATCTGGGAAACTGGATATGTGCGAGAAATAGTATGATGATCCTAAAATTGTCAACTTTAGGGTTCCACCTCAATTGTTTTTTCTAAAATTCAGCAAGGTTCTCTAGAAAATTGATCATCTTTAACACTATAGAAGGGCAGCCACATCTAGAAAGCCCTAAAAAAATGGGGGATGTGTTTTAGGGTGTGTTCTCTCATTTCATTTATTTTTTTATATACTCTAATGCACCTATGTATTTATATAATTCCAAAATTTGAATTAGGGTGCTATTAATGTGCCATTTGACACAAAATAGGCATGAAAGACTGATAAACTAAGAACACACGACACAATAGACATAAAAAAGGGCCATAAGTGCCCACCCAAAACTATACACTATAAATTTATGGGGTCCCATAATTGTACAATATATGATTTTGGAAAAATCCCAAAAACTTAAGGAAATAAAAAGGGGATGAGAGAGAAAGAGGAAAGAGATGTAGAATGAGGAAGAAGGAAAGTAAACATCTATAAATATGAGAAAATGCACTAATAAGATCCTAATATGATTCAATAATCTACAAACTTATAAGTAACCTAGAAGAATACACTTTTATGACTAATAAATGTCCCAATACCAAAATGAGACTTCTACATAAGGCCCCAATTTGATGTATGTGTACATGCACATGCATATAATCAAACTAAAACAAACAAATTGGGGATATACTAAATATTATGCACCCTTGAGGATCATGCAAAAAATCTAATGCTTCTACAACAACTCCATCTCTCTTCTAGACCTAAAGAGGACATGTGCATACATGGACAAGTGCTCAATAAATTAATAACTTGATGAAATTAAGAAAGTAAAAAATGAAATTGATATATCTAGTTTGGTTGGTGGTTAGGTAGTAACTAAAATATGAGTCCCAACATATTTGGATATGTGTGAGTGTCCATATGAAACATTCAAGAAAAATATACATAGATAAATACTCACAATAGTAATTTGTTGAAATTTAGAAAAGATAAATTGGAAATGATGCACCTGATTTTGTTGGAAAATTTTAGGGCACCCTTATAGGTGTTCTTAGTATCTCTAAATTTATGCCAAGAAGAATACCCCTGTAGGACTCCATGTCTCATAACATATACTAAAATATTATATGCATTTTTGGGTATAAATTTTAATGACAAAAATCAAAGCTAAAAAAATATTATGTAATATAAAAGAAATCAGGTTTATGAAATGCTTTAAATATCTTATGGTGGGAAAACATGGCATGCATTGGGATGTAGATCTAAACAAAAATTCCTAGCATAGAGGAGATAAAAAATATGGAAATATCCTAGGACCTACAATGCAAAAATAAAAATGGATGTAATTTTTGCCCTTGTTTTGAGATGTGGGATAAACATATGAATCACATATGTTGAAAGAAAATTATCACATGCATCATATGAAAGATAGAAAATAAAGTCACTAATGTCTAACATAATAAGGTATCATCATGAAATTATGCATATCATAAATAAAATACCCCATGTGGGCAACTAGTGTATTCTATATAAGCACAAATATAATGTTTCTCAACTAGGATTAATATAATAAATTCAAGTACTGGAATAAATTTCCCCAAGTAGGCAGTATTGACTTAGTGTAATACAAAGGTGAAATTCCTCACATGGATAAAATATAACAATGTTAGAGAAAATGTTATATACCCCCAAAGAGGAAACACGTAGCAATATATGGGCATAGGAATTATATGACTCTCATGGAAAAATGAGATCAATGAAGCACCACGTTGTATGCCCCAATTCAATAAATGTAGCTACAAATATATTAATTTGTAAAGGACATATATGCATCCTTGCCTTCAATAGATGAATGATGGTAACCATGGAAACATATGCAATAAAATAGATATAACTCCATGATATGAATCATGGAAACCAAGAATAGGTGTGCATGATATAGATCATCGCATAAAAATATCTTAACATAGTGTACAAAAGGTAAGAAAGGAAGGAAAACTAAGCAATAAATGAGCACACCACACAATCATACATATAAATCAAGTAAAACATGTCATGCATAGAGTAAACAAGGACACGATATCAAACATAGGGAAAACAATGTCAGAAACATTATATGCAAAGATAAACAAGAAAACACATTAAGCATATAGATATCAGTGTCATGCTAAGAGTATACACAATAACTTATGGAAGACACATAAAATTTGTTAAGAAAACATATCAATGATTAGTGTGCTACACACAAATTATGTAGGGACAAGTTGAAGGAAACTTATCAAAGGATAAATCAACACTGAAGGAATGAGCATAATAGGTACATGATCATATATTAATGTACACTAAATGCATAAGCACACATGCATCAAAATATATATACTAGAATATATAATATAAATATAAATCTCAATATGACAAAGGAAATCATAAAATATATAACTTAAAATAATGTTAAGATATGCCCCACACAATTCCCCTAGAGTGAGCATGGAAGATTCATCCAACCTATTGTGAATCCATAATCATATGCACACTCTTATTTCATATAAATCATGAATTTATCTCAAAAATATTATAATTAATGTGAATAAATAATAGGTGCAATATGACCTCTATCAATAAGTGGATAATCATGAACATGTATTTTTTACTCTAACATAGTCATAAATTTCAAATAGAAACAACCAGAACTCAAGAAGATAAAGGGATTTAATATGACATTAAATAGTAAAAAAATAAGCCAATCACATAAAGGAAGGTAAGAATAATAATTGAGAAGAGAAAAATAGCAAAAAGACTTACTAACCTACAACTTCCATGAGAAATAGTTGTACTTAGGGCATGTTGCCTTAATAAATGTGTTATCAACATGTGGAAGTTAACGCATGATTTTGGGATAGGATAAAATAAGAAAATTCAAGGGAAAAAACAAAAATTAAATTAAAATCGTGCAGAGAAAACCATTTTTTTAATAATAATGCATATGTAAAAGAAGGGAACTATAGGAGGAAAAGAAACACAATCATAATAAGAAACACAATGACCCAAATAAAATATATAATAGAGAGCAAGATAAAGAAGAGAAAACAATAAAATAAAATTAACATATGAAAATAGGGAAATAAGTAACTTAAAAATTCAAACAAGACTAAAAATAAAAACATAATAAAATAGGAAGAGTTTAACATGAAGAGAAATATAGTATAGGATGACCCAAGTGGGGCGACAAAACATGGAAGAAGGCTAAGAAATAAACATGTGTTCAAAAAGTACATGTACACTAAAAGAAGGAAGAGGAAAGTTTAAAAAATAATATAATAAAGTAAAAATAGTCAAAAGATAAGAAATAAATGAGAAACAAACTATTTACATGAATTAGATATAGTTCAATACCAAACATATGAACTCCAAAAAACTAACCATTGATATAATTATACTACATTGAATCATTGTCATAATTTATATAAGTTTAGGAACTTGTATTATCAGGTGTAAGATCAAGTCATAAGGGTTATCATTAATATAATAAATATAGTACATTATCATCATTGTTATCATTGGCATTATAATCATCATTTCCAATGTTCATATTATATATTGCATCTCTATGCAATAATTATATAGTTAGATATATATAATTCAGAGAACAATCTTCAAGAAACTATGTTTATAGACATCATATAAAATAATTAGCATCTTACTATTTTACCCTAATTTGGATGAATAAACCATATTATGATAGAAATTAGTGTGAAAATTCAGATTATTATGTATGAAATTTAAGCATGAATCTAAATATAAAAAGCTTGAACTAGAATATAATGATTTTATAAGTCACATATACTAAATATATTAAGTAAAACAAAGGGATAAGTGATTTTTTTATCGACTATTTTATTGTGACTATTCTATGATATTGGAAAATAAACTGAAATAGGCCTATGATTCATCAAGATCCAGAACTGTGTTTCTATCTATGCAAGGTCAATTCTATCAGATTTGAGTCAGTATCAACTATCAATACTTAAATGTAGTGGTTGATAGTAAATTTTTAAAAAGGAGGGTTTGACACTATATGTACACATTTTCCCATATCTAAAATATTTTTAGGTGCAACATTGAAACTTGAAGATGCACACAACTCCTGAAATAAGCTTCATTCACTTTGAAACCCTAGTTGTGATTTTTATGGATAGAAACCTAAACTAAGAAAGTGTAATGGGTTGAGCTGACCCTAATCACCCTAATTGATAATTTAACACTTTATATGTGTTTGATACTCTAACAAGGGAATGTAAGCCACACTTAGTTATCTCACCTAATGTAATTGTATGATTGTGCTCCTTTCCTATATGAATCTAACTAATGGTTTAGCTTTGATACTTGATAATGTTTCTTTTAAATTTGATTTTTTATGATTTAGACTTGGGTATGGGGTTATCCTAGTGTTTATTTTTCAAATGGTGAGGAATATGGTAGTTTTTCTCAATGTGCAATAGTGTATATATGTGTACCAGATAAGTACCAAGCCCCCGATCAAGTGAATCCTTGATTTTATATGATTCCAATTGGGTAATTTATCATGCCACTGACATGATAGGTAGTTTTATCAATCCTAAGGAATTATTTTATTTTAAAAATTAGTTATTTTTAGGAGAGGGTCACTATCATTAGGCACATGCTAGTATTGACTAGTGATAATGTCCCAACCTAACATTAATGACCTATGTATAGAAGGACTAAAATGTAGGTATAAGAATGTTTATTTGAGGTAATAATTTAGTTTTCCACAGACTGTGTAGGTGTTTAAAAATAGGTAGATAGGGTCAAACTCATAAGGTAGCACATAAGTGTGCAAGAATGGTGTGTTAGGACCATATTTATACACAAATGTCATGTGTTGATGTATGTCAAGATTTTAATTATCAATTACTTAATACCATATTTTAGTATATATGAATTACAATTTTTATTATACTAATTTAATTTATAGAATGAAAGGAAAATATATGCCTGAGTGTATACAATACACTATGTCTTTGGTAAAAATTTCTAATTATACAAAACACTCAAAATAAAACTCATCAACAAACATATGGTTGTCAATGTCCATAAATTTAAATTTTAAATTTTAAATTAAAATTTTAAAAATCAAGTAATAGACCTATGTACATGTGAAAACCATGTTGTCCTTACAACTTGTTGGATATGATGCTTCCTTGTTTAAGCATTAGAGAAATTTATTTTTTGTTGAAGCACTTAGAGATTGGTTCCTCTTATTTAACCATGGAAAAATTTAGGGTGATCAAACCCTAGTTTTGTGTAGTTATTAAATCCATTGGGTTGGGAAGAAAACATGCCCCAACCATCATAAATTTGTGGAGAAGTACACAATGTACTAACCCAAATAAGTACTCATATCTAATAAATATGGGAACCACATGATGGGTTCACTATAAGTAATGCCATGACCATAGAGAAACATTGAACCTTAATGCACATTACTTATAAAAACATGAATAAAATAAAAGCACAAGAATTTATAGATTTAAGGTTGATTACTACTCAGTGTAGATTGAAAATTGCTTTGTAAATAAGAAACTATGATAGTGTTCACTAAAAATTGTGTAAATGTGAATGAATAAGTATCATTCCCCTTTGTAACTTTGCCAATTGTAAAATATCATAATATGTATGTGTATAAATTATTATCATGCCTCATGAATATGAAAGTGTGTATATTTTCATGAACCAATATCATTCCCCCTAAATTTGTATCAACTGGTATAGAATTTTATGCATCTATATGTTGAATATAATAACTTGTATCTAAAATGTATGTATATGTGAAAACCTTGTAGTTTATTTTCATATAAAATATATAAATATACTTATGAATATTAACCAACAATATGTATTGATTTTGTAATATCTATAATGTAACTAAACTTGTCAAATAGCTAAACCATTTTGATTCTCTAAATTTTGTACCCTAATTCTAATATATTATTTTTTATTCATAAAGTTTTGTGTCTCTATGAAAATCTCATTTTAATTCCCCCATTTTGAGATGATGGATGTGTCTTGTAAGTCACTTATCTCAAAATAAAATTTAATTGTATCATGTCATGTATAAGGATAACATCATTTATAATCATGTGAACATATGGAGAGTATGTCATCATAGAAATATATATGTCAATCAAGGCATGTATGTAACATTTGTAATTTAGGGAGTATAATTTCTATATATAGATATACGTATTAATGAATAATACAATAGTAACCATAACTAAAAGATAATTGAATAAGACTACACATTAAAAGTGCATGATATGGATGATGATAGCACTCAATGTCTAAAAGATCAATAAGCAGGATAAGATAAAAGAAGTTCAAGAGTTAGTGTCATACAAAAGGCCAAGGGATGCATACAATGGACATGAATATTTTACAAAAAACAAGGTGAAGAGACATATGAGGGTCATTTTCAAGTGCTTAATACCTTATTTTATTGTCTACACAATATGATCTCTATGCCTATATATTTATATTATTTACTCATGTACCCTTTGAAATGATCCTAACCTATCCAACCTTCACACCCATTTTGATTCCAATAAAATACATTATTTTTCATATAAGAAAACACTTTACTTCTATTTTAATATGAGCCAGGTTTTTTGAATTTGGACATCATCCTTAAGGATTTTTTTTGGAGGGGAGGGGGGGTTCCTTATGTTTCCCTCACTCTTTTTCAATAAATATATTCCCTTGTTGCCTATTTGTTAGAAAACAACCTACACATGCTCAAAACACATTTTACACATCCTTAAAGATGATATCACTATGTTTTAAGGTTTGAACACGTGTTGAATGGTCCATGTATCATGGATGATGTTTAAATATTTTTTGGGACATGATCCATTTCTCAAAATAATCATAATGCTTCAAAACAACATTCTTGATTAAAAAAAAACTATAAAACCAATTGGGCATAAAATGAATTTGAGTTTTTATGATTGACACATGTTATCCATTAAAAACCCACTTGGAATATGCTCTTGAATTACTTAGAAACATTCCATGCCTTTCCAACCTTGACTTGGTTGGATCCCAGTTATTTGACAAAATGCATACATGTTATTTTAGGCTGTTTGTTTCATAGAGTTCTTGAAGTGACTGCAATATTGTATTATTTTGGTGATAAAATATTGTTTTTACTACCAAGGATGATATTGCATAATATTTTGAGTGTTTATGCCACTTTTTGTTGCATAAAATCATAAAAAATGTATTTTTTCTATATCGGTGATAGGTTTTTTTAATATCTCAATAGTCAAGATAATGTGATCATTAATAATATCAATAAGAACTAAATTAATAACATTATACATAGTATAAACATCTACATTATTCTTTCTAGGAATATTTTCAATATTAAACAGATCAAATTTGAAAATAAAACTTTGCATTATAAGGATCTTTAAAATGAACAAGATTATATTCTTTGGTTTGATAAATACATGTTAATTTATTGACCACAATTTGAGAATAAACATATAATTTCATACATTTTAATTTCAATAGACATGTTGTGTACAGTCCTAAGATAAGTAACTCATATTTTTAATTATTGTTAGGACATGCAAAACCTTATCTATATTCTAATAAAACAATTTATCCTTGAAGAGTATTAATAAAAATTCATGCTACACCCAAATCACACTTAAAATCATAAAATTACATATTCCTTATCTTATTCTCATCAATATTCATTAGGAAAATAAAGTATCATAAAGGAACATGATCTAATAAGGGAGCCTCAACTAATTGATTTGTAATAACATGCACTTTTACTAATTTATGTGATATAAAAGTAATACTAAATTCCATTAAAAACATGACCCATTTATCTATTTTACATGATAGATAATGTTTAAAAATATTTTAAAGGATCATATTCAGTAACCATACATTTGTTTAATAGTTAAACATGTAATGCCCAAGTTTTTGAGTTATAAACAATGTATATAAGTATAATTTTTCCATTTAATTATAAAATTTCTTAAAACATATATATATATATATATATATATATATATATATATATATATATATATATATATATATAAGATCTAGTCTAACTAGGATCAAAGAAGAATTGAAGCATAGCTCATACACAATAGAGGTGAAAAGAGGATAACTAAAATGAGAACCCATAAGATTGCTCCAATATTCAACATATGTATTAATGGTGGCACAAATGGGTATGTAATAATTAAATGTATCTTTGGGCATGTACACACCCTAGCTACACAATAACTATTCTTAATAGAAAAAAATAACTCCCTAAGACAAACTAATTAAAAGTGCACAAATAAATATTTTCACCAACATCTAATTCATCCCCCACCTTTCCCTTAAGTTTAACTTAAAAATATCTAAGTAAAAAATTAAGAGTCTTAGAATCCTCATAATATAGATCAAACAAAAAAATCCTTGATGAGGAACCTATGTGTAAATATCAAGAAAATGCAGTGATAATGAGGGACAAAAGAGGGCTTAAATTGTCATTTTTTTTTAAATTATAATAATAGTTAAACTTGGAGAGAATTCAGATACACTTGGGAAAAAAATTACAATAACATAACAATATAAATTATGGCATTCTGAATTTAATTTCTAAATATATAATTTTTTTCAATGCCAAGATGATAACAATGTGAAA
This sequence comes from Torreya grandis, assembly GCA_037957365.1. NCBI lineage: Eukaryota > Viridiplantae > Streptophyta > Pinopsida > Cupressales > Taxaceae > Torreya > Torreya grandis. Next base: position 4,617,599 of record JARHVA010000669.1, read on the forward strand.
AATTAATGTATTTATGGCAATGGGTTGTTAATTTTTGGTGAAAAGATAAAGAGATTCCATGTGTATGGATACACATTTTTTGAGTAAATTAATGAATTGTTGTATGAAGTTTCATATATGTATAGATGAAATGTTGAATATTGTTGAGATCATTTTTTTTTAATTAATTTTTTAATATAACACACACACACACACACACACAAATTTTACAAGTCAAGACAACTTGAAATTTACATTACAGTGTATGGACACAACTTTTTCACCTTAACTTTATTATTTATTATTTTTAAATTTTAAACATAGCCAATGATATGTAGATTGTTGAGATATAAGTTTTATAAACTTTTGATTAATGATCAAAAAGTTATAAAGATATTTGTAATGATATGTATATATTTCATAATGAGGTATGTTGTATATAAATCAAGTAATAATTAAAAATAATAGTTTAGCATTAAAAAATTATATATTTAAAAACTACATTTTCCCCTCTATAAATACATATAATGTTTTTTCAAGTAAAAAAACATGTTTGATTAGATGTGTCGATAAAGATGGAAAAGACTTATAAATTTCTTAAAAATCATGTAGATTGTTCCATGATAGGTTTTAGGCTAGATTCAGACCCCCAAGCATAAACCCAAATTAATTTAGAGGGAAAGTGGAAAAGTCAAAGCATAGATATATTGAAAGGGTGTATGCCATTTATACCAGGGTGCACACCCTTTAAAAATGGTGTACACCTTTTTAAAAGGGCCTTCAGCCTTATATATAGGGTGTACACCCTTTACAAAGGGATTTTTCCATTATATAAAGGGCATACACCCTTTGTAAGCCAAAAAATATAATTTAATGTAAATTCCTATTTGAAACTAATTTTAAATAGGGCATGTGTGATTTTCAAAAGGGTGCATGTCATTTGTAGTTCATGAATTTTACTTGTTTTCCCATGAAATTTACTTATTCATTTTGCATTTTACAAACTTGGAACTAGTTTATACTACTAACATTCTATAAATTCTTCATTTACTTTATATCAATTAATATATATTCTTCAATTTTTTATCTAGACTTGGATTTATTTACATAAAGGTAAATAATGGGGTCAGGCAATCACTGCAAAAGACAAATTAAAGAGCTAGCAAATTAGGAAATTGAAATCAAGAGACAAAAATAAAGAAAAAGACAAGCAGATAGGAGAGCATCCATAAGAGCTTCTAGACAAGGTGAAGGTACTTCCTCCACACCAAGTAATATTTCAAATAAAAATAACATTCCCAATTCCATGTAATTTAATTTAGATATTTATTAAAATGAGATAAGATAATCAATCCTTGTTGAGTGATGAAATTCAAAATGTAGAACATAAAATTAATGAATTTGTATTGAGTGATGAAAAACATGAAGAAACACAATATAATGAACCATCCATCCATAATAAATTTTTTTAGCATGATGATAATCAACATCATGTAATGACCCAAATTCATCTCTCTCCTAATGAAGAGGAATTCATTTTACCTGTAGGGTCTAATGTTAATCAACACCTTAATATCACTTCTATGGTTTGAGTTCTAACACCATCCAATTTAATAAAAAATTGTATCTCTTAAACCCACACCTCTAAGGATAATGTGTGAAGATGAGGAAATAATATAACATGTGGAAGGTAAAATTTCAATAATATTGTTCTACATCATGCTCAATGTATATGGGATTATGCATTTGAGAAGAAAATACATACAAAATAATGTCAACTTTTTTTTCAATTAATGAAAATGTAAAATTTTTCCCTCTGATGAATAATTTAGGGTTAAGAATAAATAATACATTGGGAATAAATAATGCAATAGTAAATAATCTATTTAATGCATTAGGAAATAGAACTTAAAAAAAATAGTAATATGGAAAGATGAGTAGTAATGAAATCTATAATGAGTAAGTCAACATATAGAAGTTGATTTCTTATTTAAAAAAGTACATCCCTGAACTTGAATAGTAAAACACTAATAAATTCTATAAAAAGAAAAAAAGGATTGATGACCCTTTACTCATAAATTTTTGGGCATTTAGTGGTAGACTCCCATGAAAATAAAAGGTATTAGTTTAAGGAAAAAGAAATTTGATTGAGAATTGTTAGCATGTATACACAAGATTCTCATCTAATATAAAATATGTTGTTAAAAAAATAAAAGGTTTTAAAAAATGTGAGTCACACGCAAAACATTTCTTGGACATGACACAAACAAAATTTTATAGAAAAAATTTATTGAAAATTTTAACGATCAATTGATAATTATCCAAAGGTCATTTCAGATGTGTAAACCTTTCTACAGTAAAATCAACAAAATAACACCACATGTTGTAGGATCCACATTGAAATTACTATCCATTTTGATGTTTTTCATCATATATGTTATACTTTACATATTGATAAGATTATGTAAGAATGTATGGTGCCTTCCCTACCTAAAATGTTAACAGAGTTAATCCCAATTATTTTCTATCAAAGATCTAAGGTATTTTTTTTTTACCAAAGAATATTTAAATGGAATATGTAACACTTTTGGTGATTTGTTACATTTGACCAGCTATATACATGAAGAAAATTCACATGAATTTGGAAAGAAACAAGTTGATTTTAAGAAATACAAATCTAGAAATTATGTATTCAAAGATGGAAAAGAGTCATCAAGATATGAGTTGGTTATGACCCAAGTATCTATATCTAATTTCATGTTTAAATTCAATAACAATATTATCTACCAATATGAAAGGCACACACACATAAGGAAAAATGGTTAGATAATCAATTCAAGTTATGCAAGTACAACTTCCCAATTGGAACCATTGATTGAGTTGTGGACTTTACTAAAAACTACACACTCTAACTACAAAATGAGATTCAATCTTAGTATTATAATTTAATTCAAGTTAAAATTCTCATGCATATTACATTTAGACATGCACTTGATACCATAGAGGATAACAAAAATATTTTTAGAGAGTATCACTTTTATATGAGTGATGACAGATTTCATTCTCTAGAGTCTTTCTAAGGTTGTTTTGAGATATTTTATAGAAATATGGATGCAAGAGAAATCATGTTCAATACACACTACATTTTGTCTAAAAATTATGTAGGATAGTTCAAGAATTATCGAATGTTTAATTGGTTAAGTAGGATGCATAAGAAGACTACGGTTCAAAAATTTTGGAGTTTATTTGAGGTTGGGCAAGGAAAAGGGGAACATGATTATGTAAGTGCATGTGTAAAAAGAGCATGGAAAACACAAGGATGGTGATGATTTGATGTATGTTATAATTATTATGACATAGTGTAATGAATTTTTTTTCATGGATCAGATAAATATTCTCATGTGCAAATATTAGTTTGTTTAATAGAGGAAAAATATAAGACATTGTATGAATATTACAGTACAATACTTAGATCAAGTGTTTTCCACTCCATTCAAAGCTTAAATTATAGTTTATGGACTATTTATACTAGGGATATGGCATGGTTTTATTTGGGTTGTATGGAATTTAATAGGAATTAATTTGTGTCAAAAGAATGGGTTAATTAATGATATTATAGACCCTTGATGCCTATGGAGACTAGTGATTCACTCCAACGACTAGAGGATCATGAAATTGCATAATCAATTGACTTTGACAACATCTTAGATCCTGTGTAACTAGATACGATTTATTTATAATTTAAATATAGCATTAAATATTAGTGATATCTTAATTTTTTTCATGCATGTCCTTAAATATTGACTATTATTTAAATGAAGGACAAGTTTTTTAGTAATTGCATCTAAGAACAATGTTGAGGTCTACAATACTACTTGTTTCATTGTACAAAGGAAAAAAATTAACAACAATTATCATAGATGGAGAATACCTAATTTTTCCCACTAGATCTATGGTTGTTACCTAAACTTGGATTTATAAATCATTTTGTTAAAAAGTAAATCAATGGTTATTTGAGGACTTTGATACACATAGGGTGGTGCTTCATTATTAAAATTTGGTTATCAATATAAATATTCAAATGATCAAATTTAGTGGAAAGCCTCAAAATAAAATATTATGGAAAGTTTGTGAATATAAGCATTATCAAATTCTTGAAACACTTAAAACTAGGACTAAAACTGAAGGTACATTGGTAGATTGACTTGGTAAGGTTAGTTTCCAATTCATATGACATTTCAAATTACTAAAACTAACTTATTTGATTAAATGGATTTTAATTTTGAATAATTTTTTCATTATGTGTTTATTTAGGTTTGAAATTGTTATTAACAAATTTAATGTTGGTTAGTGGTATTAAATGATCTTCCACCTTCACAAGGTTGGTACTGTGAGTAACGAAGATTATCTTCTTAAAATAAAGAGAAGCCTAAAACATAATACAAGTTGAGTAAATACTTTTTTTCCTCATCCAAAGTGGTAGATAATCCTCTAAAAGGGAATAGAAGACTCACTTATATAATTTTAGGAGCTAACAATTGATATTTACCCATCCAAACATGTACACAAATAGGGTACATTGATTTGGATAATGAGTCAAAATATATGCTTTCCACTCACCAACTTAGTATCCCTTAAGAGACATTTGGCTACGAGAGAAAATGCATCACTGTGTCTCCCTCATTCAGATTTAGAGATAATACTCTATGTGCACTTAGAGGACTCTCCAATGCAACTTTATGTTAAAACCCCTTTAGTTGCATCAATATATTCAATCCTACAGCTTCTTGAACAAGAAGTATAAAACAATATCCCATGAATTCAAAGGAATAATATCAAAATAATAATTCAAAAACAAATTTATGCTTAAGGAAACACTAAATCATCATCTTGTAAATATGAATCTTCTTAGTAGCTCAAAAAGGATGTAAGAAGAGAGTGAGAGCATAAAAACTCACCTCAAAGCTAACTAAGAGAGATTACACTTCTTATTAATTATATATAGATAAAATGATTATAATATACATATCAAACTCCTAACACAAAGGAATATCAACCAAGACATCTACATTCAACTAAAAGAAAATTCTCAATGCACTAGGTGGTGCCAATCTATAATGGTCTTATAGGATTCCCAATCTTAGGATCTATGTAAGTAATACATAAAACTAATGCATAAATACTTAAGTGAGAAGCACTCCATGCTTTTAAAAACACTCACAACACAAAACATAAACAGTGAAGGTGATTCAACTACCAAGAAAGATGTAATCACACTCAACATGTTTAATCAAAAATATCATGAATATGGTAGGGAATTCTTGTTCATAACTCAGGAAATATGATATGCACTTACCTACCCAAACACCTTAAATAAACATCACCAAAGAGACACTCGATAAACCAACCCTAAAATAATTCTAAGGGGGTATGAATGCTCTAAGGGTATACACTCAATGTACCATACATACATTCACATTTCTCCTCTCTGCTAAATAGAAAGGTATGAAAACACTAATGGACTCATTAGGACCTATATTTTGAGCCACAACTTTGATGCCACATGTTAAAACCCCTAAATTTGTACTTAGAATAATGTTTTAAAGTATTTAGTTAAAAAAACTTACTCCATTATTCTAAGTACAACTTAAGGGGTTGTTAAACTTTAAGAGTTGATAGTTCATCTCTATCACCCATACTTCTCCTTTAAAATTCACTTGAAGTTTGCTCTAGTTATACATCTCATCACCTATATATTTCAACCCCATGGGTTGGAAGATATAATATTATGGCCATTTCACCATTTACATGCCCATCTAGATGCATCCATAAATATGATTCATCAAATGGGCTAGCGAGTCAAAAGATATATGACCCACATGCTAAATTTTGGTCCCTTAAGAGACATTTAGTTGTGAGAAAAAATACATTATTGTGTATACATAATTAGGATTGGGATAGAATCCTTTAGGGGATTCTCATATTACTTGTTCATTAAATTTTAGGAGCTAATGGTTCATCTCTCCAACTCACAATTCTCCTATAACACTTGCCTAAAGTTTGCTATGTTTATACACTCAGGGATGACAATATTCTCTTAAGGAATGCATTTGGGCACATAAAAAATTAAATATTGGGACTCAAAAAAGAATGGATGAGGGTCATTCAAAAATGTTTAGGTCCATTCAAACATGTTCATGAAGTCAGTTCATCGATTGGGCTAGCAAGTTAAAATACATGCCTCTCTTTGGCCAAATTTTAACCCCTTAATAGATATTTGGATGTGATAGAAGATGTGTCATCATGTATCCCTTATCCAAAGTGAGAAATAATAATCTATGGGATTATAATATTTTTTTCTATGTAACTATAGGAGTTGACAATTCATCTCTACCCATCATGGTTCTCCTGCAATGTTCACCTAATGTTCATGTATTTTTACACTTAGGGACAAGAATATTCTCATCAAGGATGCGTCTAACCACCTAACAATGTCAACCATAGGGCATAAATTGCTAAGGTATAGTGTGTTCACATTATTAATTATTATAAATAACATAATTATTAATATTACATTATTAGAGTCTTGTTTGTATATTATTTTCATATATAATAATAATATACGAGTGGTTTTGTTTTAGTTAGTTGAATATATTAGTGAGTCACAATATATTTGAATATATTGGGTTCTTGTTTAATTTGTTTGAGTAATATTTTAGTGGAGATTTGATCTTCCCAAATATAGGAATTATATTCCTATATATTATATACTCCTGTATGAAATTATATGCAATGGAAGAAATATTATTATGTTTTAATTTGTTTATCTAGTCTATGTAAATCATGTTGATCCCCTAAATATCTAAACTAGATCTATTATCTGGTATCATAACCTGTTTGATCTCTAAGATGGAAAGATAATTTGTTTTTTTAGGGGTAACCTTCTTTGTATTGCCTTGGATAATGATATTTTATTGTCTACCAACATCATGTGTCCTATAATTTACTATCTCCATTCATACTAATCCCACACTATTATTATCCTTGTGCTCATTCACTATCCACACATTTCTTCCCAGAAATGGTGCCATTTTTTATCCTTCGCTTTATGAGATCTCATCTAATCCACTTATATGTGATCAGTCTAATTTACTATGTATATTCACCCATATGCATGTAGTTATTTTATCTTTCTTAACCTCTTTTTACTAAGATCAGATCTGTCTCAACTAAATCATATTATACCACTTGTTGGATTCATCAAATTATATCAAGGATAATGTGTGATATACATAGACCCATGAGGCAAGATTTGATAGTCCTAAGATGTGTGTGAAGATAAACACCCCTGATCTCAACTTGCATTCAACATGCTAAATTTCACATAACTCCCACCTACATTAAATCGGATTTCTTGCATTTTGAAGGCTCACTGCAATTGGAAAATGACATTTGGGGTCTTCAAATTTTGGTGAATCTAGTTCAATATTTGTATTTAGATACATTTGTGCATGTTATCTTGCATTGGTTTCCATCCCATCACCACTAGTAAACTCATCCTTCTCTAGGAGACTATTGCTAATTGTAGCCTACATTTATAAATCTCTATTGGGTTTATTCATGGTTAAAATCTAGTTTAAGATGATTCTAGTCATCACATGCATGCTTGAATTAGTATTTTTATTAGTTTCTAAGAGTGTTATTAGTTTTATCTATTTAATTATTTATTAGTTTTGTTTATTATTTTCCTTTAGGATATTTTAGTTGGTCGATAATTTAAATAGGTAATAGAGAAACACTTTTTAGTGTTTTGTCTATCTTTAGCCTATGTTAAGATTTGAGACAATTATGAAGTCAAGTCCATAATTATTTAAGTTTGTGTTTTTCAATGTGTCTTGTCTATTAAAATTTCAAAAATATCAATAGTAGAGTCATTTTAGTCTTAGGTTGGTTAAAATTACAAAGTCTAGTTTATTAGATGTTTTTTATCAGTTTTATCAATTAAGTCTTATGTTAAAGTTTAATTATATTTTTATAATAGTTAGTATACTTAGTTATTATAAAAATGTTGAAAAAGTTGTTAGTCAAAATAAAAAATTCATCTATTGTCAAAATTTAATGTGTCAAAAATAAAACAATGTTTGTAAAGGATGCACTTTCGGTGGAAACTGATCTCCAAAACATGCAAAATCAAGACTTCAAAATCAGAAAGAATTTTTAAATTAGATATGAGTTCAACACCGATCAGGGGGATTATAGACCATGAAAATGTCAATGATTAACTACATGATAATATATATGACACTTAAAGAATAAATATTCATCAGCTGAGTAGGCAACTTCTTCAACTAGAGGATAGAGGAAACAGAGGCTAGAGTTTTCATACCCTCTCATTAGCCACTAGTGATGGGGCCACTTTCTGATTTAGTGGAATTTTTTAGTATAGTGTGATTTTAAATAAGAACAGATGATGTATGCATGTTCATGTTTTTCATAAATTAACTAAATACTCGTATGTAACTTCTATGAAATGTGAGAATAATAAAAGATAGAAACTATACTGAACATTGTGATGTGGTTTATGGTAATCCACTTGTAAAACTATTTTTTTATGGTTTCTAGTTAGTCACTAGTAAAACCACTATTTTGGTTATTGGTTGGCCATTTGTAAAACCATCAGTTATTATTTTGTGGTTTCTAGTTAGCCACTAGTAAAACCACTATTTTGATTGTTGGCCAGCCATTTTAAAAACCATCATGTAAAGTTTGTGATTGTCCTTTAAAAATCACCAAGTCATAAGCATAGGTGTAGATATGGAAGAATTTTTTTCCCCATGTTCACATTAAATAGGTGTAGGATAGATTAATAATGTTCACAAGGGGTGAGTGTTAAGGTATAGTGTGTTCACATTATTAATTATTGTAAATAATGAAATTATTAATATTACATTATTAGAGTCTTGTTAGTACGTTATTTATATATATAATAATAATATATGAGTTAATTTATTTTATTTAATCAAATATACTAGTGAGTCATAATATATTTGAATATAGTGGGTTGTTGTTTAGTTTGTTTGAGTGAGATTTTTGTGGAGATTTGATCTCCCTAAATATAGGAATTATGTTCTCTTGTATGAAATTATATGTAATAGAATAAATATTATTATGTTTTAATTTGTTTATCTGGTCTATGTAAATCATGTTGATCCAAAATCTAAACTAGATCTATTATAACATAGAGTGGATGATAACTATTTTAGTATTTATAGGATAATTTAGATGTGTCTATGAAGATAGTTTATTGATTGGGATAGTAAGTCAAAAGATACATGACCCACTAGCTACCATTTAGTCCCTTAGGAGACATTTGGATATGAGAGAAAACACATTGTCATGTCTCCATCATCCTTAATGGGAGATAATCCTCCAAGGGCTGATCATATGAATTACCTATGAAATTGTAAGATTTGATGATTCATTTCTATTCCCAATGGTTCTCTTGTAACACCTTCTTGAAGTTCACTCTATTTATACACTCAAGAACAAGAATATTCTATTTAGGGAGCATCTAGATGCCTAAATTTTTTAACCCAAGGTATTGATAGAGAGTGGAAAGGGTACATTATAATGTTTATATTCCCATATAAATGCATCTGTGAAGATGGTTCATCGATTGGGCCAGGGAGTCAACAAATACACCTTTTACTAGCTAACTTTTCGTTCCTTAAGAGACATTTCGTTGAGAGAGAAAACATGCTGCCATGTTTCCATCATCCTAATTGGGTGAGAATCATATAAATATGAAAAAATTATTTTATTTTTAAACTTTAGGAACTGATGGTTTGTTTCTATCTTTCATGATTCTCCTACAACACTTGTCTGAAGTTTTCTCTATTTTTACATTGAGGGACAAGAATATTATTTTTAGGGATGTGACTGGCCACTTAAAAAATTTGACCCTAGGGCCAAAAAAAATAATATGGTATCCATTAAAAAATTTATAAGCTCATATAGACATGTATACAAATATGGTTCATTGATTAGGCTAGTGAGTCCAAATATAGGTGACCCACTTTCCAAAATTTGGTTCTTTAAGAGACATTTGGCTATGAGAGAAAATATGTCATTATGTCTCCCCCACTATGAGTAGGAGAGAACATTCCAAGGGGTAATTAGAGGAATCTCCCATGAAATTTAAGGATTTAAGTTAACAGTTCATCTCTACCCCTTACAATTATCCTACAACACTCACCAAATGTTCGCTTTGTTTTTATACTAAGGGATGAGAAAATTCACTTCAAAGATACATCTGACCACCTATAAATTTTGACCATGTGTATTGAATTAGAGTTAAGGAGGGTAATTCTATAATTTATAGTCCCATCCAAAAATATCCATGAAGATTATTTATGGATTGGGCTAGTGAGTCAAAATATATGCCTCCCACTAGCCAACTTTTGGTCTCTTAAAAGACATTTGGTTGTGAGAGAAAACATGTAATAGTGTCTCATTCATCCCAAGTATGAGATAATACTAAAGGGAGTTATTATAGAACTCACATATGAAAATTTATGATGTGATGGGTAATCTCTAACCCTCATGGTTCTCTTGTAATGCTCACCCAAAGTTTGCTTTGTTCTTACACTCATGGATGAGAAGTTTCTCTTTAGGCATGCATCTAACCACCTATCAATTTTAACCCTATGGACCAATATAGAGCATAAATCATCCATTCCAACATTTATATGCCCATTTTGATTCATCCACTAATATAGTTCTTCAATTGGGATAGTAATTCAAAATATACACGACCCAATTGCCAACTTTTGGTCTCTGAAGAGACATTTAACTATGACAAAAAATGAACTTCCATGTTTCTATCATCCCAAGTGGGAGAATAATTTATGGGGTGATTATATTACTCTCTTATGAAACTATAGGAGATGATATTTTATTTCTATCCCTCATGGTTCTCTTGTAATGCTTATCCAAATTTCACTTGTTTCTAAACTTAGGGATGAGAGGATTCTCTTGATAAATGCATTTGGCTGCATGGAAATTTCAACCCTAGGGCATAATGGAGAGTGGAGGATGGGAATTACATAATTTATGGACATGTTTTCAAAGATATTTCATCAATTGGGCTAGCAATTTAAAACATATGCCTCCCATTTTCTAAATTTTGGTCCCTTAAGAGACATTTAAATGTGAGAGAAAATACATCAAAATGTATTCCTCATCCCAAGTGGGAGAAAATAATCCATGAGGTGCTTATATTACTTGTATATATAATTTTATAAATTGACAATTCATCTCTACCCATCATGATTCTCCTACAGTGTTCACCCTAAGTTTGTATGTTTCTACACTCAAGGATGAGAGAATTATCTTCAATAATGCATTTGACCAAATGAAACACTAAAACCTAGGGTTAGATATAGATAATATAGTGTCCATAAATACATTTATATGACCATTTGTATTCATCCATGAAGATGATGTTTTGATTGGGCTAGCAAGTCAAAATATAGCCAACTTTTTGTCCCTTAAGAGACATTTGGTTGTAAGAGAAAATGTGTCACCATGTCTCCCTCATTATGAGTGGGAGAGAATCATATAGGGGTTATTAGATAACTTATCCATACAAATTTATGAGATAATGTTTTATTTCTATCCCTCATGATTATCTTATAATGCTCACTTGAATTTCATTTGATGTTTGCACTCATAGACAAAAAGATTATCTTCATGAATGCATCTGATATCCTTTAACTCTTGACCCCAAGACTAAATTAAGAGTGGATTTTTTAAATTCCACCCTTTATATTCCCATCTATATGCATCTATGAACATGGTTCATTGATTGAGATAGTGAGTCAAAATATGTGACATAGTGGCTAACATTTGGTCCATTAAGAGACATTTAGCTATGAAATAAAATGCACTACTATGTGTCCCTCATCCTAAATGACATGAAATAATCTAGGATTGATCATATGAATTTATCTTAAAACTATAGGATATGATGTTTTATCTCTACCCCCCATGGTTCTCTTGCAATGCTCGCCTAAAGTTATATACACTCAATGATGAGAAAAATATCTTTAGGGATGCATCCAATCACCTAAAACACTCAACCCAATGTCTCAATGAACAACATGTGGGGGAAATTCCATATATATATATATATATATATATATATATATGGACATATTTACAAATATATATTATCAATTGGGCTAGAGAGACAAACCATAGATTTTATAATTACATGGGAGAGTTTTTAGAACCCCCAAATTATTATCTCCCACTAAAAATAAGTGATACATGGTGGCATCTTTTCTATGGCAACCAAATGTCTCTTAAGGGACCAAAAGTAGGCCAGTGGGTTGCATGTATGTTGACTCTCTAGCCCAATTGATAATATATATTTGTAAATATGTCCATATATATATATATATATATATATATATATATATATATATGTATATATATATATATATATATATATATATATATATATATATATATATATATATATATATATATATATATATACATGCGACCCACTGGCCTACTTTTGGTCACTTAAGAGACATTTGGTTGCCATAGAAAATATGCCACCATGTATCACTTATTTTTAGTGGGAGATAATAATTAGGGGGTTCTAAAAAAACTCTCCCATGTAATTATAAAATCTATGGTTTGTCTCTACCCCTCATGGTTCTCCTATAATGCTTGCATGAAACTCAATCTATTTCTAGACTTAGGGATGAGAATATTCTATTTAAGGATGCAATCAAATACTTGAAAATTTCAAACCTAAGGCTTAAATGAGAGTGAATAGTGTCCATTCCAACATTTATAGACCCATTTGGATGCATCTACATAAATGGTTCATCGACTAGGATAAGGAGTCAAAAGATATGCAACCCACTATCAATAGATACATTTGACTGTGAGAGAAAACATGTAGTTGTGTCTCCCTCATCCCAAATGAAATGGAATACTCTGAAGGGAACTTAGAGGACTTACTTGTGTAATTGGATGAGTTAAAATTCCATCTCTACCCCTCACAATTCTCCTATAATTCCCAATGGAAGTTCACTTTATTTTCCCACTTTGGAATGAGTAGATTATCTTCAAGGATTCATCTAGCCACCTATAAATCTTGACCTTATGGTCCAAAAAATATCAGAGGGAGCATTTAAATAATTTATATGCCCGTATAGATTCATTAACATAGACAATCTATCGATTTAGGTAGTGATTCAAAAGATACATGACCCACTGACCAACTTTTGGTCCCTTAAGAGACATTTAGATATGAGAAAAAAAGAAGCTAATATGTCTCCCTCATACTGAGTGACATGGAATAATCTAGGGGGTGATCAGAGGACTCACCCATGTAAATTTATGAGTTTATAGCCCATCTCAACCCCTTCTAATTTACATCTATAAGATGATAATATTCTCTTCAAGGATTCATTCGACCTCCTACAACTCTTGATCTTAGGGTCCAATAGAGAGTTGAAGGGGGTCATTATAGAATTTATATGCCAATCTAGACAAATCTGAATAGATGGTTATTTGTTTGGGCTAGTGATTCAAAATATATGTGACCCATTGGCCAATTTTTTCCCCTTAATAGACATTTGGATTCAAGATAAATTTCATCACCATGTCTCCCCCATTTTGAGTGGGATAAAATCCTCCAAGGGTGTTCAAGGGACTTCCCTATATAATTTTAGGAGTTAATGTATCATCTCTACCCCTCATAACTCTCCTCTAATGCCTACTTAAGTTATTTAAATAAATAATTTGGTATGGGAGAGAGTTATAATTATAAGAAAGCACACTAAAAATAATTTTAATTTAGGCTTAGAGACATGGAAAGAGAGTGAATTTAAATATATGCACAGATAGAGTGAATCGAAAGATATGATTCCTCCACTTTAGGCACAAACATAAAAATTCAATGATATTTTTATCATGTCTTCATTGGTAAATGATCTTAGGGATTTTATTTTCCATCATTTCTATTTGGATTACTTTATTTATTTCACATTGTCAAGAAATATGAATATAATCTAAAGGAATTGGGGATCCTTCATGTTTTCATCAAGAATGCTTCAAAAATGAAGACCAATATAATAATAACATTTAATTGATGGTATAATTTTTAGAAAGATATTAAATAATGTCATATAATTTTTTTATTACATATGAAAGCAAAATAATCAATAATTTATCTAGCGTAATCCTATTTGATGACAAATAAAAATGTAGTAAGGTGGAGTGTTGACCCCAAGATTGTGAACACTAAGATACAAGTCAAGGAACACACACAAAGCATAAAGTATGTACACTAAATAATTTTATGTTCATGACAAGGTCACTCATATTTACTCATGCACAAGTCACCAACAAATAGGATCTTCCTAGAAGATTGGAAAGTGTACTCATAAGATATACTCGATTATCAAGAGAGATACTCTTCGAGGTGAACATTCATATAGTAAGGAAATATTATATACTAGTTTAGAAGGTATCCAACTAGAAATATATGCTATAAGATAATGGAAATGGATAGAAATTTATATAAAATAACTTCTGCCTTTGTCTCCCCCTCCTAGAGGAAAATTTTCATAGTTAAGAGTTAGATATAGATACTTATATATTTTATTAAATTGACATTTTTGAGATATAGATCTCAAGAAAGGAAGATGATAGTTGGTTATTATTTATTAATGAAGGTTATTATAATGCAAATGTAGCATTTATATGCACATGTTATGAATACATGAGATCTTAAAAATTATGATGAATCGAATCTTATATTGTGATTTGATATGACTTCTTGTTAATTATGTGTGTCAGGGTTTCAATATTGTTGGATGCCATGGTTTGTTTATAAATTTAATGCTTAAGAATGATCTTCATTTGTATTTCTTATAATAAGGGACAATGTGATCTCTTTTGCACCTTAGGTGAATGTATAAGCTTCATGTTTAAGTGATATGTCAACATGGTGAGTATTCTATTTATGGAACTTGCTCTGATTAGTACATGATCTATTGATCTATGAATAATAAGTTACATAATTGAAAGTTATTTCAATGATATAAAAAATCAAAATGTCTTTGTAATTAATTTCTTTGGCTCTCTCTTCCTATAAATTTCTATTTTTAATGGTTGTTCCCTTTAACCCATTGACCTA
Source organism: Torreya grandis (assembly GCA_037957365.1). Lineage (NCBI taxonomy): Eukaryota > Viridiplantae > Streptophyta > Pinopsida > Cupressales > Taxaceae > Torreya > Torreya grandis. The sequence continues at coordinate 4,632,801 of JARHVA010000669.1, forward strand.
CTTTTGGCCACTTGTGGAGAATAATATAATTTATTAATTTATATCTTTATTTAAATAAATCTAAGATAACACTAAGAAACCATTGTGCATAGATAAATAATCATCAGATAGATGTGCAAAAAAAAAACTTCATCATGTTCATTATAACATTGGTACATCAATTTAATGAAAGCTAAACATTTGAACTATCCATTCATTAACACAACCATGCTTCAAAACTTCTTCATCTATGAATACTTTTGAGAAGGATAACATGTATGTAACAACAATAACAAACAATAATGACATGTAAGAAGTAAATGTGTATAGATAAATTATAACAGTGTATGATTCACATAGATATGTCAAATAGTATGTACATGTATCCAAATTATGTCATAATGACATAAGAAATAAGCCATACCTGGATATAATCTAGACCATAATATACATATAAAAAATGTGCCATATAGGTATACAATGTGGGCCATATATAAATACAAATATATTGTGCCTACAACTACCCCTAGCACAACAAATATCTCTCTTGTTACTCATTTCCTACAAATAATTGTGCCTCATCGCCATAGATGTAGAACCAACGATGATACATGACTCATTATAAGGTGAAACTCTCCTATCAGCATCTGAAGAAAAAAATGTCTCTAATACAACCTTAAAACACTATGGCACTTATAAAACATATAAAAATAAAATTTAATACATTAAAATGATATATGGAAAATGATAAAGTTGCTAAGAAAAAAAATTTACAACAAGGTCATTCGACATTGTATGCCACATAAATGGTTATTTTGGCTTACATGAAAACAAACATATATGCAATGGAGAATACTATGGATCATATATATAGGGTTAGATATATATGTGAATACAAATATAAATATGACATAGAGTATCATTACTGAAGTTAAAAATATATATTTTACAATGTGTTCTCACTAGTCTCTATCTAGAGATATTGCATCTTGGGATGAAATTGTAACATTAGTTAAACATTGTTCTGATCTGTGTACGGTACCCATAAAATCTCTCATCATATATAAAACCAAAAAATTAAAGAGGTCAATTACAAATCAAATAAAACTAAATCTATTTTAAGATAAATCAAGATTATTCCTTCAGTACATAAATAGATAATGAGAGATGGATAAAAAGTGAGAAAAACTATTCCTTCTACACAAAAACTATGGTGTATACAAATTTTTTTAAAAATATATAAACTTGATGTAATTTACTTTCCCAACTTGAGTGTAGGGTACTGTGGTGCTAATTTTAGCCTCAACAATAAAATCTAAGCCATCTAGGCTACCTAAGATATTGGTGATCATATATACAAGAAACAATTGAAAGAAGTCAAATATAAGTCAATTAAATAAACATATACTAAAATATAAACCTAATATTAATTTACATACATAAAAAACTATAATTAATCAAACCTGCATCAAATACAAATGGAAAAGTAGATAAGTCCTACATAATTGGCTATGTGCTAATAGGAGGTGGTAATGCAATTGAAATTGGAATATGCTTGGTCATGTTAGTATCCCGAGGTGCTGAAGCAACTACATATGACATATATTATGTCATGATAGTATCATGAGGTCCTAAAGTAACTATAGATGCCATATACTCTGGTGTCCTAGTGTCATGAGGTGTTGAAGAAATTATAGATGGAATATACTACTATGCCCTAATGTGCATGCATGCTAAACAAACTATATATGGCATATACTATTGTGTACTAGTGTGTTGTATAAATATACATATAGTCTCCACATGTGTGCCTATTGGATTTGCATATGTAACTTGTGTATGTCTAACCTAAAAAGTCCATTACACTTCCTCCCACATGATGTGAAACAATGTACATGAACTGTAGGATGATTTATAGTTATAATACTACTAGGATGGACACTAGCACCAATATTAAGAGGGACACTAGCATCAATAGTAAGAGGGACACTAAAATATATGCCACCACATGTAGCCTTTGTATAACTTGTCAGTGTATGAATCCCATGGTCAATCATAACATGTGTGAGACTAGTAACTACCTCAAGGGTGTCTATTTGTGTACTACAATCCAATATTTTGGGGATATAAGTATGTTTTATTTTACTTCTATTTATCTTAACTCTATTTAGGTGGCTTTGGTTCTACTTGGCACCAACTCTATCAAATGAGTGCCCACCTC
>JARHVA010000669.1:4642500-4657500 GCA_037957365.1 Torreya grandis
ATCATTAATATATTTTGTGAATAGGAAAGTATAAAGATTGTTAAAATTATATGGAGTTCTTGACTTAGAAATATATTTGTCCATTGATATTGTATTTGTATATCATTTGAGTGGTTATATATGGTACATATTATGTTATACAATTGTTTGTATATATGAAACATATTTATTTATGGATTTAAGCAACTATATGAAAATATTACATATATTGTATTGGGTCATATGCCTAAACTCGTAGCTAAATGGATAGTTATATTGAGTCTGAGGAACCGAAACTATAACCATAAGAAATCAGTCTCTAGAAATGGAATTAAGTATTTAAATGAAAGATTATGGTATAGATTGGTTATGGGTTATTTGAATTTTTGAGAATATCATGACTGAATTGTTGATATATAAATACATACAATAATAAAAATTGGTGAGCAGTACATATTCTGAGTAGGTCTAAAGATACAAGTGTTTAGACATATATATTAATGCATCATGATGTGTGCCTATAAGTTATAGTAGTACATAGTTTAAACATAAGATATACCCAGTTGGTATAATTTGTACTTGCTTGCCTATTATTTAAGGTTAAGGGACATTTGATTCATGAAATTATGAAACTATTTGTTCATGACTAAGTAGTATGCTCGTGTACAATGAACTATGATATTATGGGATGTCATAGATGATTTTAATTTGAAAATTACAATCTAAATATATGTTATATCCAAGTGGTATAAACTATAATTAAAATATCTTATAGACTAAATGTATGTGTAATGGATATTTATAATAATAGCATGTTTTATGATAGTTAGTATAAAGTATTGTAGTGTGTCTGCTTATAGAGAAGAGTGTGTAGCCTAATAAAATATGAACTTGTTTGCTTAATATTTTTATTATCGGATAGATATATTTATGAAAATCATTCATATGTTTGATGGATTAAATACACAATATTAGATTATCCTATGCTTAGCATATTATGTGATATGATTGTTAGTAAGATGTGAATTATATGAATTCTTTTGTTTATATTATGTTAATCAATCTTGCATTGTTGATACCGGGTAAGGAGTGAGATGAAATTCACTAGCTTACTAGCATCACAATGCTAGATGAAGGGATTTCAATCAAGTGGTGTGTATGAATATTGATTGATCTATAGATCATTATTATTTATTATTATTAAAAACTTTGGCCATAGTATGTAAATTGATACATTTTCATTTCATGAGTATGATTTACATGTTTATGTGATATCTTATAATAAAATAGTTTTCTTATGATACGTTGCATATTTATTTTTAGAAATCATACGACACACAGGTACTAGCTTGTCTCTCTACATTCCCATGTCATCACTATCTACTCATCCATAAAGGAAGGGTCCTTTCCTTGATGGTATTTGTGCAAGGGATGGTTGGTATTTGGTTGGTATGGAAAAGCACTTAGATGATTCTCTCCCTCTTCATAATAGTACTACTTTTGAGATGACATTTGAGATTGCCACAGATACTAAAATCTAAGGGACTATGCTCTGGGGATCCATGTATCTTATATGTGTACATTATATTGTATTGTATTTATTATTAAGACATTAATTTGATAAGATATAATTATTTAATTATTTGTACTTTGGCAGTAGTGGCTGTATCATTATACCAACCATGGCTGGCATTTGTAATTACTTTTCATATTGGTTATGATGTGCTTCATATGTTGATAGTGATCAGTGACTATTAGATGTCATGTGCTTATTTATAGTTATCAAACTTAGATTATTTTGTATGATCACTACTTAGATTCTCATGGTGTAATCTATTTATAGTATATGTGTTTAATTAAAAAAATCATGTATTTCTAGTTAGCTCTTAGGAGGGTTGTTACAGCCTACAACTAGGATATTGTAGGGCATATTAAATGCTCCTCACTATTTCATCCTCGTATGAAGTTGCATCTTCTTATTAAGCTTTACATGACAATATTTTTTATAGGTAAATACACATGTTTACAATGAATTTTCATAGTTTATAACTATTTCACCTATATTATATGATAAATGTGAAGCAAATGACCTATTTTTTAGATGAGTGATTGTAATAATAGATACAAATACATCACCTCAAAACAAAAGCATATATCTAAATATTACACATCAAAATTATAGATGAGTTATACCATATACAAATAAGTTTAAAAATACCAAGACACATCAAGGACCACCATAAAAAACTAACATATAGTTTATGTCCTAATCAAGAAGTAAAATTGAGTTGTTATAACTTATTATGAAATTTATAATATTCAATAAGACTTGAACCAATTTTTTTTAGTTACAATTACCCAGAAGTGAAAGTATGGTTTGCATATGATTATTTATATTCATTTCTATTTTCATTATTTTATTTCTATATCAATTCACTATATACACACACACCTATATATTGATACATTTAATACTTGCATTTATTTATGGTTGTCTGTAGGTACGCCAAGATTTATCAACACATATGGGTGGAGCCTAGCCCAAGAATCCAAATATTTCATCCTTAATTCTAAATATAAGTGTAGGTACATGCCTAAATTATTATTTTAATTTGATGCACACATGCATTCACATGCACAAACACACCAAAGTGGGGAATTATGTAGAAATCTAACTTTTGTAAAACACCCTTTTCCATAACATATTTTTCATGCATTATCACACTTGATCCAATTTTGTAAATTTCACTATTTCAGACACCTTTCATCCCACATTATACTCTCTCCTTAGACTTCTTCTAAATTTTAAAAAAAAAATAGTATGTTTTTAGGATTAGGATCCTAATATCTCTATTCTGAGACGTTTTCTCTCCTAGTCAGACTTGGTAGCCTATCAATTATGTGTATGGACTTAATGACATAAATTTTTTATCCCTCATAATTTTATGGGTGCCTTTTCTTTGGCCTAATTTCCTGTACCTTGAAGTTTTCTTATCATTGTTTCCCATAGTATTCCAATGTTACATGTGTCCTTTAGATCTTGATACAAATATATCTTAAGTAATTTAACCAAGTGATCATCGAGTATCAACCTCATTAAGTTTAAGCTACACATTGGTTCCATTTATTTCCACACTTTTTTAGGAGCCAACACATTGGTCCTTCATTACATCTACATCACATCCAAGTCTTGCACCATCATCACCTTGTGCCAAAATAAGTTTATACCAAGATAAATTAATTGCATTTGATTATTATAGGAGAGGGGGTGAAGCCATATCAATCACATAGGTTTGGATTTCATTGACATATAATATAATTTAATTGAATTTGATTTCAGGCATGTGGGATATGTAATTACATACTTCTTAAGAGGCCTAAATTACATATACTCTTGTATGCACACCTTTGAGAATTAGGTAAAAGATAAAAGTATAACAAAATCAATGTATTTTTCCTATAAATTTCCCAAATCACAATTATATCCCTAATAATTATCATATTATTCACCTACCCCAAAAATTATAGAACTAAAAGAAGAGAAGAGCACACTAATGATGAAGCTAATATAGACAGAGGTTGTCGTCCTATACCATATAGTTTAGTCTAGGCATTATATTATTAATCACTTGGGTCATTTATGCATTGAACTTTATTTTATCTATCTAGGTCATTTATGTTGACAAAAAAGATTGAAGAATGACCTTATCTCTATATGGGAAAAATTTAAACTAGACAAGATATTGTTTGTTTGTTACAACTAAATCCATAATTTTCAAAGATCATATTGATCATTAGTTCCCAACCACTAGGAGAATGAAACCCAATACATAGATAAATTTATATTCAAGTACATAATTGACAACACCACAAATACATAATTAATGACCTATTAATTATGTCCCATACATAACTAGTGACCTACTTATTTTGTGCCCTTTTACAACATAGGTCCAAATTTGTAGAATTATAATAAAATCACTTCCAAACCATGTTTAGAATCTCATAATTCCAAAATTGTTCCCATGTGTGTTTGTTTCTCTCTCTTTGCCTTTTTTGTCATTTCCTTCGCTTGTTTAATCTTGTCATACTTTCAATTACTATTTTTATCACATTAAGGTTTATGGTTACTATTTTGGACTCTATTATCTTAGATCCATTTTTTGAAAATAATTTCACCATTTTTTAGTATCATTTATCCATAAATGTCCCTATTTATGGAACATTTTATTTTTAAGATTTCTTGTATGTTTTGTAGATGCTAAAAATGTAATCTTGTCCCATGAATCCTCATTTCCTTCAACTAGGTTATTAAAGTTTTAATTAATTATTGTAATGTTATTTCACATAGAGAGAGTCATTTTTAGTATTCATAGAAATTATTAATCTATTATCTCAAAAAAATCAAAAAATTATCATATCAGGCAAGCTTATTAATTGAATTTTCCATTAATTGATGGATTTTCTAAATTTCATGCAAACGACCAACAATGGATTTTGAATAACATATTTTTGGGTCAATAAAAGTAGAAAAGAATTAATTTAGATTACTAAGACACAACTTCCATTAATTTGGCCTCATTATAGACTGCATCATAATGGTAGAATGATACTTTAACTATTTATCATAAGAGGTAATACCTTAATATTTTTCAAGGAATGGTGAAAAAAACATGGAGATGGAATCAAATATATCATTGTTGGAGGTGTACATTATATAATATCTTTTGATGGCCAATTATTTATATGTCTTGGATATGAAGAGGATAGAATTATATTACAAGAATTTTGTGATAGTGAACGCGGAAGAAATTTTAGTGGAAAAGCCATGTCACCTAAGTATCTTAAAATGAGTTACTAGATGGTTTCACTAGGATGATTACTCTAGGATGTCAGATTCCTCTACTATTTATATTATTTCACTAGGATGACTACATGATGATAATAGTTCATTTTATATATAATTATCTCACCAACATATTTAAATATAATTAGAATTTATTTCAAGATTACTTTACTTAAAATGTCAATAATTATTACACCTATAATTTTGTGTAGGATTTTGTTCATATTTGGGGTTAGTTAGCTCTGCATGGTGATCTCATGTTTCTCCTAGTAGAATGAGATTTTTTTTTAAGTTTTTCAAGATTTCAATTAAATAATATTATTTATCACACACCAATGAATGTGTAGAAAAAATAATGTTTTTGTAAATTACTAGGTGCATTATCTCTTGTACCAAACATCTAGGCATTCAAAATTTTATATCCATGCCATGTTTTGTTTTATAATTTGGTATGCATACACACAAAAACATCAAAGTATGGAAAATTTCAAAAATCTATGAAATTATCTTGAGCTATTTATTACTCATTAAATTGGATTATTTTAGGATAATTTTATACTTTTAAATTATTATTGCAAATGAGGCATGTTGTTTATTTCAAATGGTCCTTGACCCTTCCTCTGAGTGCATTCAAGTTATGTTCTTCTCACTGCCATGTATCCTTTCAAAACTAAATTATATACCATGAGTGTAATGAACCTTCTAGTTCTGTTGAAAGTGTTAATGATGCTTTTTAGTCCCTTTATTGCTAGACTACACTCATTTCCTTCATCTTTTATTTTTTCTCTTTTGGACCATTTGATGTTAGTTTGGGTTCCAATAGGATTCCCAATTGAGTTTAAGTTATCTATAAATACATAAGCATTGTAGTTCATTTAAAAATAAGAACACTTAGCATTTCATAGAGAATTTAATAATAAAAAAAGGAATTTTATAGAGGAGAAGAAAATTTTATAGTGTTTATTATCATGGCACACAAAGTCATGCTAGAGTAATCATTAAAAGGAGGAAGGACACACACTTCATGCCACTAGGGTTTTATATGTCATAAGAATTGTTTCCAATTATGTAATTTGTTGTCTTTGATATTTTTTATTTTATAGAAACCTAATAAGTATATGGTGCTTAAATACCTAGCTAAACCTCAACATAGGCCCCAAAATAATTTTATTTTCCTTAAATTTTAAATTTTTTTGTCAATCTAAGGCAAGGAGACGAAATTTTGTTTTGTAGGTCATTGGTGATCAAGACCAAGTGAGCGCAACCATAAAATTAGTTTGTGTATGTCTATTACTCCTAAAAAATATCACTTACTATAATGGGTCTATCATTAGATTAAATCATTCTCTTTAGAGCCTTCTCTTTTCATGATAATTTTCTAGACATGGACTCCATCATTCTTAGGCACACATTTCTATCTTTACATTATGATGATAGTCATTTGATAAAAATACACCTCTCAAACTTAAATGATCACTTTTGTTTAGAGCCTTCATTTTTCACTAATAATTTTCTATAAATGGTCTCCATCCTTTTAAGGTACACATTTCCATTGTTACATGATGCAGAAAAAATAGGCCAACCTTCTGAAGGCCATAATTTTTTACCCGTAACTTTGTTTGAGCTCTTCCACACACCAAAATGATCGTATTGAAAATTTTGGTTCTAATCTAAGGTGTTTTATCCCTTTAGATTTGATTTCAATAATTTTGAAGGCTAAACATGATTATCTGAGGGTCCAAAATTAATTTTTAATGATTTTTTTGGGAATTCCTATTTTTAAAAATAGTATATTTTTAGAAAACAGACATCAAATTCAGATGAATTTCATCCCATAGACTAATTATAGTGTTTAGGGTATTTAGGGAGATTTTTAGAACCATGCATGCTTGCATGTGAAACTTACTATAAATAGAAGACGCTAAAAATAGACCCTTTTTTTAGATTTTAGGTTTTTTGAATTTTGTATGTAAACTCTAGTTTATAAGTTGAGGCTTATTTAAGCATAGTTTGGGTCTATAATTATTTTAAGTCATTCAATATGAATCAATATAAGTTATTGTTCATAATTTTGGCCTATTGGTAATTATATTTGTCTTATTAGTTTTTGGGTTCATTATCACATTTTGATTACAATCATTTGATTAAAATATACCTCTAAAACTTACATGATCACTTCTCTCTAAGTTTAAAAATAATTAATTAAATATTATTTATAAATTTAAACATTGGTTTCAATCTTGTCTTCTCTGAAGATTGATATAATAATGATATCTAAAATATCACAAAATAACTTTATTATGCAGTGGATTTTAGAAGAACACTATTTATATGTTATGATGCTTGATTAAAAGTAATTAGATATTTATGTCACTATTTAGTTGTAATACATTTATCCATATCACACATTTAACGTAACCAATATTCATTTATACTTGCCCCCTTTTAATTTATATTTATCATAAATTTGAAATTAATGTTCTTCATAAATAAACTAAAAATGTAACATTTTAAATACAAATTTGACGCAATGCAACCTTTTAAGCATCGAAGCCAACATAATTAAAACTAAAAGTTTAATTTTTAACATAATAATAATTATTACTAAAATTTTAATAAAAAACCTTTCATTTTTTAATGTTTAAATTATACAAACATTCAAATTAAATATATGAAAATATGAAAAGTTAGAAATATTGAAGAAGCTAAAATAAAAGGATATGTGGCTCTGATAACCTAAATCAATGAAAAAAGGAATAACTTTTTTAAAGAAACAAATTTCCTTACAATCTTTGAGTGGTCAGAGTAATATGTGGTCCCATAGATCATTAAATCTAGTAAATATAATTAAAATCATTTCATTCAAATAGAAAAATATATAATATAATAAAAAAACATAACAATATTTTATCCCAAATTCAAGTCACAAAATTGACTCCCCAATAAATTTAACACCTATAGAATTAAGATAACCATTCATTTACCAACTCCCTTGTCGTAAAATAAATAAATAAATCTCTCTAACATAATGTAAAACTCAAGTACACATACATAAACTGAAATTAAATGGTAGTATAAATCATCCCATCAATCCAATTTCAGTGATATATGTTTCCTATTGTTTCTGAGTTCTCAGGCAGGACCAGAGGTCTGATACGATAATTTATTGGCCATGGACAATTTTTTAATCATAGACCCAAAAAAAAAAAAAAAAAAAAAAAAATTAGGTATTCCATAATGTTGTAACTGTCTGTGAAATGCGTTAATAGAAGATGATGACAACTCATGATTGGTGACTATTTTGAACTATATTACTTTATATCCATTTTTTTTTAAATAATTTCACCATTTCGTAGTTTCATTTGTCCATAAATGTTACTATTTTACAGAACGTTGTGTTTTCAATATTTATTATATGTTTTGTAGATGTTAGAAATATAATTTCATTGCATGAATACTCATTTCCTTCAGCTAAGTTGTTCATAAGTTTAAATTTATGCTTTTAATGTTATTGTACATATTGAGAGAGTTATTTTTAGTTTTCATACAATTTTTCCTCTCTTCTTTCACCCAAATTTAAAATTTGTTGCATCTAGCGAGCTTACTAGATGAATTTTTTTAATGGATTTTATGAATTTCGTGAAGTGACCAATAATAGAGTTGGAATAACATACTCTGAGTCAATAAAAATTGAGAAGAATTAATTTGGATTACTAAGACACAACTTCCATTCATTTGTCCCTCAATCTAGATTACATTAAAATAGTATATAATGCCATTTTAACTATTTATCAAAAAAGAGAATCCTTTCATATTGTTTTTAAGGAATTATATATATATATATATATATATATATATATATATGAGGTGTACATTATAGAATATCTTTTGGTGGCCGATTATTTATATGTATTGAATATGAAGAGGATATAACTATATTTCAAGAATTTTGTGTTAGTGAATGTGGACAAAAAATTAGTGAAAAAGCCATGACACATGAGTGTCTTACAATGAGTTGCTATTGGAATGTGCTACTAAATGGCTTCACTAGGATGTTACATTCCTCTATTTATATTATTTCACTAGAATGAGCAAATGATGATGATAGTTCATTTTATTGATAATTATTTTACCAATATGTTATTTAAATATACTTAGAATTTATTTCAAAATTTTATTTAACTTTAAATTTAAAATGTCAGTAATAATTTTACTTAGAATTTTATCAAGACTTTATTTATATTTGGTATTTTATAGCTTTGCATAATAATTTCATCTGTCTCTTAGTAAAATGAGATTTATTTTTTTAGTGTTTAGAAATTTCAATTGATTATTATTATTTGTCACACATTAATAAATATGTAGAAAAATAAAGAATATTTTTCTGAATTATTTTTAAACATTCAAAATTTTATACCCATACCTTATTTTATTTTATACTTTGATATGAATGCACACACAAACATCAAAATACGGAAAAATATAAAAATATATAAAATTATTTTGAAGAATTTATTTCTCTTTAAATTGAATTAAATTTTAGAATGATTATATACTTTTCAATTATTGTTCCAAATGAAACATGTTGTTAACTTCGAATGGTCTTTGACCTTTCCTCTTAGCACCCTCAAGTTATCCTCTTTTATCTACCATGTATCCTTTCATCACTGGACTATATGCCATGAGTGTAATGATCCTTCTAGGTTTGAAAAAGTGTTAATGATTCTTTTGGGTCCCCTTATGGTTAAAGTGCATTCATTTCCTCCACCTTTATTTTTTTTAATTTTTGATCATTTGCTGTTAGTTTTGGTTCCAATAGAATTCTCATTTAAGTTCAAGTTGTCTATAAATACATAAACATTTTAGTTCATTTAAAAATAAGTCCACTTAGCATTTCATAGAAAATCTATTAAGAAACCAAATAAATTATATAGAGATCAAGCAATCATTGGATAATTTATTATTTTGGTATACAAATTTATGCTAGAGAAATAATTGGAAAGAGGAAGGACACACACTTCACACCACTGGGGGTTTCGTATGTCATAAAAATTGTTTCCAATTGTATAATTTATTGTCTTTGATATTTTTTATTTTATAGAACTCTAATAAGTATATGGTTCTTAAATCCCCAACTAACCTTCAATATAGGCCCCAAAATACTTATTAATTTATTTAAATTTCAAGATTATTGGAGATCAAGATCAAGTGAGCACAACTATCAAATCAGTTTTTACTTGTCTATTGCTCCTCAAAATTGTCATTTAATTTAATATATCGATCTATCACTCGAGGAAAGCATGTTTTTTAGAGCCTTCTCTTTCAGCTATTAATTTTCTAGACATGGTCTCCATCACTCTTAGGTACACATTTCCATTTTTACATTTTGATGACAGTCATTTGATCAAAATACACCTCTAAAACTTACATGATAATTCCTCTTTAGAGCCTTCTATTTTTCCTACTAATTTTCTAGATATAGTCTCCATCACTCTTAGCACACATTTCCATTGTTACATTTTGATGACAATCATTTGATCAAAATACACCTCTAAATGTACATGGTCATTTCTTTTTAGAACCTTCTCTTTTTACTATTAATTTTGTAGACATGGTCTCCATCCTTTTTAAGTACACATTTTTATTGATACATTTTGATGGCAATGATTTGATTAGAACAACTTTTAAAACTCATATGATCACTTCTCTTCTATTTTAAAATTAATTAATTAAATATTATTTATATATTCAAGCATTAGCTTCAATCTTCTCTTCCAAATAGATGAATCCAATAATAAAATTCGAAACATTCAAAAAATAATTTTATTATACAATTGATTCTAGAAAACCACTATTATATATTATAATACTTGTTTAAAAATAATTAAATATCTATAATACAATTTAGTTTTAATCCATCTATCGATATCACCCATATCACAATGCAACTTTCTAAGTGTTAGAAACCAACATAATTAAAACTAAAATTTTAATCTTTAACACAACAATTATTATTATTAAAATTTTAATGAGAAACATTTATTTTAAAATATATAAATTATATTAAATATATAAAAATATTAAGAATTCAAATTTTTGAAAAAACTAAAATAAAAATATATGGAAAACTGATAACTTAAATCAATTAAAAAAAGAACAACCTTCTTAAAAAAATAAAATGCTTTGCTAATCTTTAAACTGCCAGAACAATATGTGGTCTCATAAACAGTTGGATAAAATAATTTCATTCAAATGACTTAAATTCCAGTCGCAAAATTGACTCCCCAATAAATCTAACACTGGTTCTGCGTAACCATTCTCAACCCAAAAAAATAAATAAATCTCTCTAGCACGATGTGAAACTCAAGTACACATACATGAACTGAAATTAAATGGCAGTATCACTCATCCCCATCACCTTAATTTCAAGGAGGTATGTTTCCGGTTGATTCTGAGTTCTCAGGCTGGACCAGGGGTTTGATACGTCAATTTATTGACCATGGACAGTTTTTTTAGGTTTTCCGTAATGTTGTAACTGTTAAATGCGTTAAGAGGAGATGATGACAACTCGCGATTGGTGAATGATGACAAATTTTCAGCAAATGAATGAATGGAGTTGCACTGCCGTAGTTGCCTTCATTATTCTCCACAGAGTTTCTCTCTAAGACTATTGACATACTTTAATTAAGAATCATTTATTTCTCTCATTTTTTAATCTTATATTATGATTGTGAATTAATACGATATGTCAACTTCCATGACATTTTTAATGCAGTTATTGCTTCTCGCCAAGCCACCCACTTACCTGCCTTTTTCATTAGTTTGTCACGTTTTATCCACAAGTGTATGTTCTCATAATACTTTATAAAATAAAATGTGAAGAAATATTTCAATATTATAGTATAATATTATGTGATTTTAAACATCCAGTATAGGAAGAAAGAGTGGTTTTACATTACCATGCAATACATTTACCTATAAAATATTGTAAATAAGTTTAATCCAATTTAAAATAGTAATATTAAATTTAAGTATATAAATAATATTTCTTAGATTACTCTCCAAAACTATCTCGACATTTTTGAAAGAGTAGGGGCATTTTCAAAACCGTGAGGCCAAATTTGGGAAAGTGTATATGTGCGAAAAATAATACGATGATCCTATTCATCAACTTCAGGGTTCCACCTCGATAGTTTTTCAAAAAAATCAGTAGAGATCTCTATAAAATTGATTTGGTTCTTCAAAATTGTAAAAGGGTAGTCACATCTAGAAAGCCCTGAAAAAATAGGGGGTGTATTTTAGGGCTTGTGTTCTCATTCATTGGTTATTTTAGGTCCCTAGAATGCTTGTATAATTTTTATGATAACATTGTATAAGTCTGATGCATTTTTATCAGATAGTTCAATGAATGCAAATCCTAATCCCATATGACTTTTTGTGCTAGAATGATTGCATGGTAGAAAGTAAATGTTTCAAGTCTACTTGAATTATACTCTAAATTCTTAAATTAATTACTTTGGCACTTTCACAATTGTTCTCTAGATATATTCTTTCAATTCATTCCTTGTCCTACATACACTAATGTACCTATGTATTTATAGACTTCTTAAATTTGAATCAGGGTGCTATTGGTGTGCCATTTGACACACGACTGGTGAGAAAGACTCATAAACTAGGAGCACATGATACATGGACAAAAAATAAGGGGCATAAGTACCCACACATAACTGTACACTGTAAGTTTATGGGGCCTCATAACTATATAATGTATGGTTTTGGAAACATTCCAAAAATTAGGGAAATAGGAAAGGGAAGAGAGAGAAAGAGGAGAGAGAGGAACACTGAGGAAGAAGAAAATTAGACATATATAAATATGATAAAAATGCACTAATAAGACCCTAATATGAATCGATAATTGATAAACATTTAAGTACCCTAGAAGAATACAATTTTATGACTAATAACTACCCCCATACCAAAATTAGTTTTCTACATAAGACCCTGATTTGGTGAGTGTGTGTGTGTGTGTGTGTGTGTTTTGGTGTGTGTGTGTGTGTGTGTGTGTGTGTGTAATCAAATTAAAACAAACAAAGTGAGGATACCATCACTCATGTAGACCTAAAAATCCATGTGCAAACATGTTTAAGTTCCCAATCAATTGATAGATTGATAAAATTAAGAAAGTAGAAAATGAAATTGATACAACTAGTATGGCTGGTGGTTAGGTAACAACTGCAGTATGAGAACCAACATCTTTGGGTTTGTGTGAGTGTCCCTATGAAACCTACGATAAAAATATAGATAAATAAATACTCACAAAAATAATTTTTTGAAATTTAAAAAAGATAAATTGGAAATGATGCACCTGGTTCCATTGGAAAATTTTAGGCCACCACTATAGGCATTCTCAATATCTTCAAAATTGTGCCAAGTAAGAATACCCATGTATAATTCCATGTCTCAAAACCTGTACTAAAATATTATATTCATTTTCGAGTATAAATTTTAATGAAAAAAATCAAAGCTAAAAAAAAATGATATAATATAAAAGATAGTGGGATTATGAAATGCTTTGAATATATCATGTGGTGGGAAAACATGGTGTGTAGTGGGACGTACATCCAAGAAAAAAATAATTTTTAATTTCCCTAGCATAGAGGAGAGAAAAAATATGGAAATGGCCTCAGACATACGATGCAAAAATAAAAATGGATGTAATATTTTCCCCTCTTTTGAGATGTGCGATAAACATCAGAATCACATATGTCAATAGAAAAGTATCATGTGCATCATATGAAAGATAGAAAATAAATTCACCAATGTATAACATAGTAAGGTATCATCATGAAATTATGCATATCATAGATAAATTTTCCCATGTGAGCTAGTAGTGTAATCTATATAAGCACAAGTGTAATGTTCCTCAAGTAGGAATAATATAAGAAATGCAAGCATTAGATTAAAGTATACTAAGTAAACAACATGGACTTAGTGAAATATAAATTTAACATTTCCACATGGGCATAAAATAAATAATGTAAGATAAAATTTGATATACCCCTAAGTAGGAAACATGTAAGCAATATATAGGCATATGAATTATATGACCCTCATGGGAAAATTATGATCAATGAAGCACCAAGGTAGAACTCCCCAATATAATAAATTTAAATGTAAATATATTAATTTATAAAGCACATATATGGAGTCTTAACTTCAATAGATGCATGATATGAACCCTACAAACAAATGTAATAAATTAGATATAACTTTATGATATGAATAATGGAAACCAAGAGTAGATATTTGTGATATAAATCATGGCACAAAAAATATTAACATAGAGTAGAAAAGGTAAACAAAGAAGACATACTAAGCATAAATTGAGCATACCACACATGCAACATACATAGAAATAAAGGAAAACATGTCACACATAGAATAAACAAGGGTATCATTTCAAACATAAGGAAAACAATGTTAGAAACAAAGTATGTAGAGACAAATAAGGAAAAACATCAATCATATAGATATCAATGTCATGGTGAGAGTATACATAATAAAATAGGGAAGACATACAAAGTATGTTAGGACAACATATCAATGATAAATGTGCAACACACAATGTATGCACATACAAGTTGAAGGAAACTTATTGAAGGATTAAACAACATTGAAGAAAGGACCATAATAGGTACATGATCATATATGAATACATTAAATGCAAAAACATGCATGCATAAATAGAGATAGACTAAAATATATAAGATCACTATAAATCTCAATATGACAATGGACATCATAAAATATATAACTTGAAATAATGTTAAGAGATACCCCACATAATTCCGCTAGAGTGAGCATGGAATATTCCTCCAACCTATTATGAATCCATGATCATATGTTCACTCTTGTTGTATATAAATCATGAATTTATCTTAATAAATTTATAATTAGCATGTGTATAACTAATAGGTATAATATAACCTCTATCAATAGGTGGATAATCAAGAAAATATAGTTTTTACTCTAACATAGTCATAAATTGCCAACAACAACCATCCATAACTCAAGAAGATAAAGGTAAAGAAAATTTAGAAGACATGAAATAGTCAATTAAATCTTTCAATCATATAAAGAAATGTAAGAACCAAAATTAAGAAGAAAAAAATAGA
>JARHVA010000669.1:4665000-4770000 GCA_037957365.1 Torreya grandis
AACATGTGTTTGATGTTCTATACATCATAGATGATGCTCAAATAGTTTTTAGACATGATCCCTTTCTCCAAATGATCATGATGCTTCAAAATAACATTCTTGATCAAAATAACTCTAAAACTAGTTGGGCATGAAATGAATACAATTTTTTATTATTCACACACATTTTCCATTAAAAACCCAATTGGACTATGCTCTTGAATTATTTAGAAACATTCCATGCCTCTCCAATCTTGACTGGGTTGTATCCCTATTATTTGAAAAACTACCTACATAATTTTATAAGTTATTTAATTCATGGAGTGTTTGAAGTGACTACAATATTTTATTATGTTGTCGATGCAAGATTGTTGTTACTACCCAGAATTCACTTGCATCATATTTTGAGTGTTTGTGCCATTTCTTTTGCATACACACATAAAAAGTATATGTTTTCTATCTCAGTAGTAGGTTTTTTTAATCTCTCAATATTCAAGATAATATGATCTTTAATAATATCAATAAGATCTAAATAAATAACACTAGCTATAATATTAGCTTCTATATAATTCTTTCTAGGAATACTTTCAATATTAAACTAATAAAATTGAAAATAAAAAGTTGCATAATAAGGATATCTAAAATGAGCAAGATGATGCTCTTTGGTCTGATACATACATGTTACTTTATTGACCACAATTTGAGAGTAAACATACACATTCATACATTGTAATTTCAATATACATGTTATGTAGAGTCTTGAGATAAGTGATTCATATTTTAAAATATTTTTATGACATATAAAAATCAATCCATATTCTAATAAAATAGTTTATCCTTGAGTATTAAGAAAAATTCATGCTCATACACCCAAATCATGCTTAGAATCATAGAATTACATATTATGTGTCTTATTCTCATTAATATTCATTAAAAATCCATTGGAAGAATAAAGTATCATATAAATGAACATGATATATAATAAGGGAGGCTCTACTAATTCATTTTCAATAAATTATACTTTTAGTGATTTATGTGAGAAAAAAATATATTAAATTCCATTAAAAACATGACCCATTTGGCTACTTTACATGATATATAATGTTTAGAATTCATTTATATTAAAGGATCACCTTTAGTATTCATACATGGGTTTAATTAAGTATGCAATGCCCAAGTTTTTGAGTTACAAACAATGTATCCATGTATAAATTTTCCATTCAATTGTACTTATTTTCATAATCAACCAAATTTATACTAATGTTATAAATTTATCTTTCCCTTTTATCATATTCATTTATGTTTAATAAAAATTCTTAAAACATGTTCTATAACATATATATATATATATATATATATATATATATATATATATATATATATATATATATATATATATATATAGGATTGTTAAGAACTGGTCTAACCAGGATCGAATAATAACTAAAGCATAGCTCACATAGGATAGAGGTGAAGAGAGGATAACTAAAATGATAACTAGGAATATTTGTCAAATATTCAACATCTATGTTGATGGTGGCACATATGATTAGGTAATCCTTAAATTCATCCTTGGGTATGTGCACACCCTAACTAGCCTTAGTAAAAAAATGATTCACTGAGTCAAATGAAGTAAAGGTAAATAAAAAATATTTGCACCAACCTACCCCCATCCCTCCGTCGATACCCACTACCCCCTTAAGTGAAACTTAGGAAGGTCTAAGGAAAAAATCATGAGTCTTAGAATACTCAAAAAAATAGGTCCTAGAAACAAGGTCTAGTGAGGAACCTATGTGAAAACATCAAGAGAATACAATGATGTCGAGTGTCCATATTGATGCCAATCCATTTTTATTATACCTCCAAGTCAAACTAGGAATTGGTGTTTTTTACATGACTTACTTAGAAGAAACATTAATCTCAAGAAAATGGGAGAAAGGACTGAGGAAACATTCCATACCTATCCTTGAGGAAGAGTGATATAAAATAGATGTCTCTCATGAGATGATAGAAAATATAGAAAAAATTAATACTCATGAATATTGGTGAGATTCACAAGATTTCAACGTGGCATAGTCCAAAATTAGATGAATCTATGTAGAACAAAAGTGAACATCTAGTGAAAAACTCATGAAATCTGCATGAGAGGTATGAATCCACTACTCAAAAAATTGAAATACTGTGGTAATTTTAATACCATAAAAACATGTTGGTTCAAAGATGATGTTCTAAATTTTGATACCACCAAAGATGGCTTAAAGGAAATCATTTGAATTTATGACACAGGCAAAGGTGTCTACTTATGGGTAAATCTAAGTCATGATTGATATTGGAAATAACAAATGTCACTCATAACATGAGATGGTCATGTTATTAATAAAAGTGAAAAAAATACATAAGAGTACAAAAAAATAATTCCATCAAAAGATGAGACATGCTACAATCCTCATATGAGTTTTGAAAAAAAAGTTCATATGAAGATACCCATGTACATGCAAAGAAACCAAACTCATTATTATGATAAAACCAAAAAAGCATAAATTCACACAAAGGTGCTTATTTTTATAACATAATCACTCCTAAAATATGTAATGATGTACATATAAAGGGGCATCAATTATCTCAAAATAAATGACATGAGTGGAAATGGTAGGTTAAACTAATCATTGACTGCTCAAGATGGTGAAGAATATCACAACAATACAAAAACCCTATTGCACGAGTGGTCTATAATACACAAATTTGAACATAAAGAAATTCATTAATGATAGGGATTAAAAAATTCATAAAGGATTATCATCATGTCTACATGTCAAAAAATACAAGGAACTAAGGAGTTATCTACATGAGTGGCTCAAAATACACTACTTAAATCACATGTTAAAAATAAAAGAGTCTTACTAGAAAGGTACAATGTAATTAGAGATTAAAAAATTACTCAGTAAGGTCTCATAATTGATGCCATTTTAGGTACCTTCATAAGGTAATATGGTAAAAAGTGCATTTTTAGAGTCAATGGCTCATAGAAGATAAATAGAAGAGAGACAAAAAACTACAAAATTTTATTTTGAGGGCATCTGACCATCTTTCAGACTAGACCCCACCTTATTGTCTTTGAAAAAAATTATATTTGGAAGAATGTGACAAAAAACACAAGAAAGGTGCTATTTTATTTTCCAAATGTAATAAAAATGACCTCAAAAAATTCCCACCAAGACAAAAATTGCATCCTCCAAGTGCAATAAAATTTCCAAGAAAAAAATATGCCAAATCAAAATGTATAACCGACCACACCACTATTTATAACATAAATAAATATTAAAGTTCAAAAAAGACAACACAAAAATTCCAAATTACTCTCAAGATATTAACCCGAGAAGATGCTTGAAGGAGGTTTCTCACATGGATAATAAAACATAGGTGCCCAAAATCTCCCAAATACTACTTCACTATGTACATGTCATAAACATTTTTTCAAAACAAAGGAACCTCCCAAGCCTTATGGATCATGAGATATGCCTTCCAGAGTGAATGTGGATCCAAATTTTCCAATGAAGTAAATAGGGATGCCTAGGGGTCTTACCCAACTTGGTCACTAGTCACATGGGTACATAGGGGGATGGTGTAAAAGGTACATTCAGTAGGCAATATAACACAGGCCATGTAGGCATATGCCAGGTCTAGTCAATAGGTATATATGATGCAACAAGGTGCCATATGGCATCATAATAGGTAAAATTCATAGGTTTGTATGAAATGTATGGAAAAAAATCACTCAAAACCCCAAAAAATAACAAAAAACCAAATTTACAATATGGATAGTGACCGAGTGCAAGTTGAAGACCCTGATTTTTTTCCAAAATCCTTATTAGAAACCTATTATATGTTTATAACTGATCTCTAGGTCTTTGGTTCTTTTGAATGCAATGGAATTTTCCATTTTCCTCCAAGACTTCATATAAAAAAAATGATTATACAAAAATCGTTAAAAAATATCATAAACTATGGAGCTAGCCTTCAATGGCTATGGCACCATGTTAATATTTTCTCTAACCATGATCAAATAAAAACCAAATCATAGCTCACATAGGATAGAGGAAATAATGGGAGAACTAAAATGAAAATCAACATGATTCCTCAAATATTCAATATCTATGTGTATGTATTACTAATGTGTAAAATAACTATCCATCAATAATCAATAATCAACAATGTAAAATGCAAAGGAGGAGAAGAATATTTATAAAAAAATTCACATTTATTTTCCTATTGTCCACACTAAATGTGACATATAATTATGGTGGAACATGTGGGTAGGTAAGCATTGTATTCACTCCTTGGACATGTGCATACCCTAACTACACACTAACTAGCCTTAGTAGAAACTATAACTACCTAAGTGAACTTAACTAGAGGTACACAAATAAATATTTGCACCAAAAATAATAAAACTTGATCTAAAATAAGTCACATAATTACATGACAATTAGATAAATAAGATTTAATTGGATATAAATAATTTTAATATGTATCATCCCATTCAAATGTGATGTATTTTTTATTAAATTTTAAAAAATGAGCCTCATCACTAATAGAAATAATTATTCTATAGACACATAAATCTAGTCACATGTATTTTACAATTTTAATTCTTGACACATCCTAAATGACATGATTTTTACCCAAAATTATATGAATATTATTTGTCATTCCTTTAAGCCATTTATATATATGTAAACTTGACCCTTTGTTTGTTTTTTAGTACATAAAAATTACAATGTCAAATTTTAAAACTATCTAAAATCATCTTAAGACTATCTCCAAGAGAGGATTATTGTCCCTAATCCTTATGGACAAGTCTATATTAGGAGGATTGGATCGCTTGTGCTTTTATCCACTTATATCGGTCATGTATTATACCAAATAATGATTAGTTTCTGAATATGAAATCTATATGTTGGGTCTTACAACACATTTCACATGGTTGGCTAGAGGAAATTGCAAAAATATTTTCATTAAATACAAGCAAGAGTCATTCATTTTATTCACTAGTTATTCACTTGGTTGAATTATATATACTTTTACACATTGATAAAATCTACCTTATTCTCTCCAAATTCAAGATTACTCATAAGGAGTAGTCATAAGACAAATCAAGATCTTTTTAAATCAAGTCAATAGCTATCATTTTCAAGTATAAAATCCATTTTCTAGTTGCATATATATATATATATATATATATATATATATATATATATATATATTCAAGGGATCATAATTTCACATTCACTCTAGGTGGGGGAACTACACAAGCTTCATTTCCCTCTTGAGCGTATTACATAAGTAAGCAATAGTCAATCGTTAAGGGGGTTATCGAGGTCATCTCAACCTATTACACTCCCCTATATTTGTCATCTTTTTAATTCATCAAAGTACCTTTCGGGTTTCAAAGACAAGAGAAGCAACACAATAATTTATGCATGATATTACTAAAAGTTCTTTATCTCAAATTTATCATTAGATGCATATGCAAAAGATACAATGATCAATTTTATATCATAATCAATAGGGAAAAATTTGCAAGGTAAGTGTAGGGAATTAGTAGGCCAAAAAGGAATCTTAAGGGGACATTTTTTTCTTGAAAAATAAAAATTCTCAACTTATATAGATTATTTGAGATAGCTACACTCAAATTTTGAAGATGATATCAGAACATTAATTGTATCATTTTGAGTCTAGTTTATAAACTACTATTATTTTTTTTAATGGTCAAGTATAAGTGAGTCAAACATTTGACGTTCAAAAAAGAACTCTTATTTTTTAATAAAAAAACATATAGATAGTCAACCATACACCCACTCATTTTTTAGCATCATTTAGTATTTCTTAAAATCCTTTGATGGAATGTTAGACAAAATCATACATTTTTCAACCTTTAAAAAAATTAATGAATATTTATTTTTTTATTAATTTTATGAGTAGATAGACCTTGGAAAATGATATAGAAATAGATAGTTGATCGTGTGTGACCCCTAACTATCTCAAAACAATAAAAAATGGTTTTTAACCATATAATTTTATTTGCATTTGGATGTATGAAATTAAAGATATATAAATAAATATAGACATGTATAGTTATAACATATATTGGCATAAAAATTTCATACTTAAAAACCATTATAGATGGAAAAATTCAAAACATATATATTTGGAAAGAGGAGAGTGTGCTCAACACAGAAGTAAAAGTTTTATGAAATGTCTCAATGAAATTCACAATGTTTATCATGGCAGAAGTTGACTTTTTTATTTTTCAGTCAAAAACATAGATTCAACTATGTGTAATTCCATGTCTTAGGCTTAGGAAATCAAGATATTTCTAAGGTTAGAGGCATGTTTTTAAAATTGTACAAAGCATAAGTGTGTATGCGGTTTTAGAAGCATGTAGTGTCGTAATACATACATGATTTGTAAGTATAAGTTTACATTTACAGTATTACATTTATTTAATTATACTTTAAATTTATTTTAGTAAATATAAGAAATTAAGATCACTTTACATCTTCTATAATTGGTCTCATAGTTCCATGAATTATGATTTATAAGATAGTTTTTCAAAAACCAATCTAATTAGTATGTATTCATTTTTTAGGATTTTAGTATTGAACTTAGGGATTTCAAGGTATAAATTTTATAACTATATTCAATTTTGGGCAAACATATAGTCATTTTCAAGGTTTTATAGCCTTTTATATTGCTTATTGATATTTTTAGGAGTTATAGGTTTGTCAAAATTAAATTTTAAAAACTAATGCACACATAACCAATCTTTTATGCAAATTTTAATTATTATTAGGTTACTTATAGGTCAAAAGTGATAAAATAACACTATAATCATTTACAACCAAGGTAAATGGGGACAATTTGGGGCATATTTATGCATGGTCACCTAAATTTAGTTTGAATTCATGCCAAAGTAGTGTGATGGGGAAACATAGGTCACATTGGTAACCCACACATTCCTAACAGCGTATCTATGCAGATATGATTTGTGATTAGTCCCCTTATAGGCCAAAATTGACGCCAAAACACCATATCCACTTATTACCAAGGTAAATGATAATAGTTTTAGGCACATTTATGCATGATTGAACCACTTTTCTTCAAATTCATGTAAAAATGCATGATTGTATAAACATAAGTCACATTGTCACCTTGCACATACAACCACAAATTTATGTTGATTTTACTTTAAATTAGCTCCCTTATAGGCCAAAAGTAACACAATAACATTAAATCAACTTTTGACCTTAGAAATGCTAATAATTTTGGATACATATATGCACGATCACCCTAATCCACTTTGAATTCAAGCCAAAATGGTGTGATTATGGGGACATAGGTCACATTGGTGACCTAAGCACATAGAACCACCATTTTATGCCATTTTCACTTGAAAATTGAGGTTTTAAAGGCAAAAATAAATGTAACACCATATCCACTTGTAATGAGGAAAATGTAGATAATTTGGGGCACATTCATGCATGATCAACCCAATTCACTTGTAATTGATGCCAAATTGGTGTGATAGGGATAATATAGCTCCCATTAGTAATCAACACACACCTAACCACTCATTTGTGTTGATTTTACTTATGATTAGACCTATTTTAATATAAAAGTGACATAAAAATACCACATCCATGTGGCTAAGGTAAATACAGATAATTTTGAAAAAAAATCTTCCAAATAATAACTCATGGATCTCCTTGAAGTTGGTTGGCTACTTTACCTCAGCCACCTCCTTTTAATCTACCTTTCAATTTAAATCAATCAATTCCCTCCATTATTTAAATAAGGGTGATGAGGTAGTGATTAGGGATGATGAGGGATGGTGAGGGTCAATAAGGATGAGGAGGGAGTGATTAGGGATTTTGAGAGATAAAAGAGGAGTGATTAGGGATTATAAGGGATGATCAATGATTGATTAGGTATGATGAGGGGTAGTGAGGGTTAACGAGGGAGTGATTAGGGGTGATGAAGAATAGTAAGGTTCAATGAGGAAGTGGTTAGGGATGATTAGGGATGAGGAGGGAGTGATTATGGATTATTAGGGATGAGGAAGAGTGATTAAGGATTATTAGGGATGAGGAGGGAGTTATTGAGGATGATGGTAGATAATGGAGTAAATAGGGATGGTGAGGGTCAATGAGGTATTTATTAGAGATGATGAGGGATGTTGAGGTTCAATGAGGGAGTGGTTAGGGACAATGAATAATGAGGAGAGAGTGATTAGCATTGATGAGGGATGAAGAAGAAGTGATTAGGGATAAGGGAGGGATGATGAATAAGTTAAATAATAAAAAGTGGTTTTTTGACATGCGTAGGTCATCAATGTAACCTATATTTTCCCAATCACACCACTTTGGTTTGAATTCAAAGTGAGTGGTTTGTAAAATTCAATAATATAATAATAAAAGTTATTATATAAGCATAAACATATATATATATATATATATATATATATATATAATTTTATATTAATACATTATTAAAAAAATAAGAAACTTTTGTTTTTGTATTTACACCACCTGTATCACTCAAATTTCAATAAACATGATAAAATGATTTACTAAAATAGAAGCTTTGAAACTTAACCCTAATTTCTTTAGAGTTTTAGTAGTGGTGATGACTATTTCTTCGATGGATGAAGCATGAGTACCTCCTAGGTCATCAATAGATGTTGGAAAAGACAAAAATGAATCAAATACCAGAAAAAACTCTTAAGACCCTGCCTATAATAGAAAAGGATATCACCACAATAGGGGAAACTATGTCCAATGCAATAGAAAATTTCATGCATCTAGTTTTGGTGGATCAATACAAATCCTCATTTGCACACATTGTATCTAGAAAAAAATTGGGTCAGATTTTAGCTCTACTAAAGCTATCCCCATTCTCACCTTTAAAGAAGAGGAACTAACATTAATTAATAAAAATGAAGAACAATTATCCACCCATGAAATGATCTACTGGTTTATAGGATTTTGGCTAAGTCTGTCCCAACTCCATGAATGGATTTTGAAAGAATGGTAGGATATGCTTACAAGTAAGATTAAAAAAAATCCCTATGTGAAAGGCATCTTTATTTTGATTTTTCATTTAGAAAATGATAAACATGTAGTTTTTAATGATTTTTTTTGGGAATGAGGACACCATTTACTTATGGATAAGCCATAGAACATTAATTTTAACTCATATACTAAAATTTTCAATTTAAAACATGTTTAGATTAGACTACCCAATCTACTTCTTCAATTTCAAGAGCATTTTATTTTATCAACCATAGCAGAATCCATTAGATAATTTTTGGATGTTGATCCCAAAACCCTAGAAGGGATCCATTCAACCTATGCTATAATTTTAGTTAATTTTGATATCACTAAATATTTATCTATGCAAATTAAATTGAAAATTAGGAACAAAACCTGAGTGTAGCCACTAGATAATGAAGGTCTACCCTTTAGATGTTGCAGAGGTTTCTAAACTAGTTATTTGGTTAATTATTATCCTTTCATCAAACAAAAAAGAAAAATTATTGGTGGAAATACGCTGGCCCTAAACATTTTATTGCACAAGATTTAGTAGAAAATGAAAAAATTAGCATGGATCCTGATCTAGTTCTATAAATGCAAATGGAAGATATGAACGTGTAGTCAAAGGAAGATCACACCTTACAAGGTCAAAAAATAGATTTAGGAAGTTCCAAAATTTCTTCAAAGGGAAATCATATGGTTCATACCCCTTCAAATAAAATACAATCAATCATTATAGAAAGAAAATAATTATCAAAAAAGATTTCTTCGGCACCACCTAAAATAATTAATTCACTCAAAATATCCATTCCAATTATACCAAACTCATGAGAAGGTAGAGATTGGACCATTTTTTGTAATAAAAGGGGAATAATTAAATTCAAATTTAAATTGAAATAATCAATACTAAGAATGATAATAAGACACCTATAAACAATACATTTAAAGTCAAATTTAACAGGAATTGTAAACTTTATGGTAATTTTGGTCATAATAAGAATGTTATAAAAACAAAAGGGAACAAATTATAAAAACCATAAAAATAACAAGATGAAAAAAATATAATCAAAATCAAACATAAAATATATATATAATCAAAATAGCAATCAAGATCAAAATTCTAATACTATTGCTCTTTATGTTGCCTTGTTTTCTTCTAGTGCTAATGAATAGATTTTATATAGTGGTGCTTTGCATCACATGAAATGATTGTCTAACAGTTTATCTATTTCAAAAAATATATATGAAAGGATATATTTAGGTGATATTTCATTTCTAAAAGCAACTAAACAAGGTAAAACAAAGTTTGCAAATGGATTATTAAATGATGTTTTTAATGTTCCTAAATTTAACAAAAATATTTTATCATGTTCTTAACTTATGCATGATAATTTAATTATAACACTTATTAAGGATAAATAATGTATTAAAAATAAATTTGATTCTTTGATTGCTTAAGGTATTCAAAATAATGATCTTTATATTTTTAATAGTTTTTCTTTTGCATCTCTCAAATTAAAAATGAATCTCAATTGTGCCATGACAGCATTGGACATGTTAATTTTTAGAATTATTTATGATGTCTCATCATAATCTAGTGGTTGGAATTAAAAATATTTATTCTCAAACTTTTCACGAACAACATTATGCAAACTCATCTCATCCTTTATAAATTATTCATAGTAATGTTACAGGACCACTTAAAGTCTCATCTCTTAATGGATTTATAGATACTTAAAAGAATTATTGATGATTACATTAAAATTATTTGGACTTATTTTGAAAATGATAAATCTGAAGTGTTGTCTAAATTTAAATAATTTAAAGTTTTTGTCAAATATTTTCAAACCTAAAAATTAAGATATTAAGAAATAATAATGGTGGTAAATAAATTATTGAATAATTTAATTCATTTTGTATTTCATTTGGTATTCAAAGATAAATAACAAATATCTATTCTCCACGCTAAAATGGAATTATTGAGAGGAAAAACAAGATTATCTTATAAATGGCTAGAACATGTTGCATTTGAAGACTTAAATGGATTCAATGATTTACCATTGACACAACATGGTGAATATATACTGCATAAAAATAGTTATAAATACTATAATTATCATGTATTTACCAACCATAATAAACTAATAGCTAACAACTAATATTAAAAATGTAATAATGTGCTAACATTCCCCCCTTTATTACATTATTTTTATGAATGTATATCCAAAATAGATCAAATTTCATCTTACCAAGTGACTTCATGTGTATATCTGATATCTGTAAATCTATTGGGTAGTACTAGAGATGAATGTGGTGGTTCAAGACTTGTTCTTGAATCTAATGGAAATATACCTCAATATGTTTGGTTCTTTCATGATTTACTAGATTTTTAACAAGATTTAACACACCCTGACTGTTGTAGAAAAGGATTGGTGGTGGATATTCAAAAATGTTTATGTCAGACAAAATGTAACATAAATAAATTGTTTTACACATAGTTCCTCGTATAAAAATATATTCTACCTCTATAGATGAGAGAGAAACTATAGATTTCTTCTTACTAATCTAAGAAATTGGGCCAGATATGAAATGAAGGATATATCCTGAAATTGATTTGCTATCATCAACATATCCAACATAGTTTGAGTCTTTATAACCCTGCAAGGATAAATATGATTTATTTTTATATTCCAAACCATAATTTACTCTACCTCAAAAATATCTCAAAATTTTCTTTACTATAACACAATGACATTCTTTGACTCCTACGTGATTCTTAAAAGATAGCTGACAACGAAGCATATGTCTAGTCTAGTATATGTCAAGTAAATGAGACTCCCAATAAGTTGCAGGTAGTGAGTTTCATCTACGTGGGGTGAATATTGAAATTGAGATAATTTCAAACCTTTCTCCATCAGAATTGACATTGTTTTACAATTTATCATCCCATATTTCTCAAGTAGTTTCTTGGCATATTGGATCTATGAGACAAAAACGTGATTCTTCTTTTTCCATATCTCCAAGCCAAGACAATAATGAAGTATCCCCAAGTAAGTCATGTTGAAGGATTTATCTGGGACATTCTTTAATTATTCAATGAGTTCATCTGAACTTTCATTTATCACAAGATCATCCACATATAAAATAAGAATGATAATCTTTGTGCCTACCTTCTTGATATACAAATTCGAATTTGATGTGCTATGAATGAATCCATGTTGTAATAGATGATCATCTATCTTAATGTACCATTCCCTTGGTGCTTGATTAAGTCTATAAAGTGACTTAATTAGATGTCATACCTTCTTTGAATGTTGTTCATCAATGAATTCTTTTGGCTGGGTCATGTACACTTATTATTTGAGATCACCATTCAAGAATTCAACTTTGGCATCCATTTGTTGAAGCTTCCATCCATTTTATGTTACAAGTGTGCAAACAACTCTAATGGTCTTTATATTAGTAGTGGGTGTAAATTTATCCTCATAATTAATTCCTTCTTGTTGAGCATACCCATTTGCAACAAGTCATGCTTTGTCAATAGATCCATATGCCTTGTATTTTATCTTGAAAATCTACTTACAGATAATGAATTTATTTCCTATAATTAGATCAACAAGTTCCCACATCCCATTTTTTATGAGGGTTTTATATTTAGCATCCATGGCCTTATTCCACTCAGGTTGACATAAAGCCTCTTGAACTATCTTTGGTTTAGTGTTATGAACTACTGAACTCATCAACGTGAGATTAACTTCATTTCTTATCTATCTTCTAATCTAAATTCTTGATGAAGTATCTAGACTAGATTTTAGGTGTGAGTCCTTGATGGTGCTTTCTACCTATTTTAGATGTTGATGTTGCTATTTATTTAATGAATAATTATCTTCCAAATTTCCAAGGTCAATGAACAATTCTCCTTAAAACTCACCTTCTTTGTGACATGATTCTTCATTATCATCATTTAACCATGGGAGTATTCTATGATAGGTGGTATATTTTGACTCCTTCACTTTTTTGAATATGTTTCCTGTCAATGCTTGGATGCTCGCTCAAGAAGGTAAGATAATTTCTAGATCCTTTTTTTTTTCAAAGCTAACCAAAAAAAATGATCCTTCAAAAAAATTTGTTCATTTAGGAATGTAAGGTAATTGATAGAGATTTTTTTTTCTTTTTGAGAACTAACAAAAAAATTTGATCCTTCAAAAAATCTCTAGCAATTATCTTACCTTTGCATGAGAGAATATAGCATTTGTAACTGTCACCATTCCTCTCGAGACTAGAGCCTACACTCTCACAAAGGTATTGTATATCCCTAACTTGACAATAAATCTCTTGTAAATAAATTAGGTCTTGAATCATAAGGTTAAGGTGGAATTCATGATCAAAAATGGCACCAAATCTTGTGTCCTTTCACAAGAAGGTAAGATAATTACAAGAGATTATTTTAAGGATCAATTATTTACCCTAGATTTAGTTTCATCCAATGTAGTTCCTCTCTCTACCTCTATGATATAATCCACCGCACTCTGGTATTAACTATATGGGCACCTTTCTACTAGATCTTTGTACCTGCTTAGCTCTGATACCAGATGAAGACTTAAATGGCTTCGATGGTTTTCCATTTACACAACATGGTGAATATATACAACATAAAAATAATTATAAAAACTATAAATAATCTATAACTACCAACCATACTAAACTAATAACTAATAGCTAAGATTAATAATGTAATACTATACTAACATCATTTAACAAGTGTTCTTAAGTTTCTTTGGGATGAAGTCATGAACACTATTATACATATTATTAGTAGAGTTTCTAATAAATCTTTACATCTTTTTATTCTTATATAAAATTGGTATAATAAAAAAACAAGTATTGTTCACCTTATGATATTTGGAAGTCTTGCTTCTATTTTTATTCTTAAAGTCAAAATAAATAAACTTGATCCTACCTCTTAGTCTTAAATTTTCATATTAATGGAATAACTAAAGGATTAAGGATGTATGATCCATCTAAATGACAAATAATTGAAAAAAGAATATTTAAATTATTAAAAAAACTTTATGTGATCCTTAGATAAAACATTATCAAGTTTCCTCTTATGAACACCCAAACACTTTTGTTCCTCCTTGTGAATAAACAAATGCTTTAGAGGAAGATGATCCAAATTTAGATAAATTTGAGTTTGAGGAGGATCTTCTCCATTTTTTATTAATTCCAAAAGACCTAAATGGGTTGAATCCTTAATTTAATCTTCTATTTTTGAAAAATTTAATAAATAACTAGAATTCAACACACTTATCATGCTTTGATGACTCTTTATGAATGTTAACCCTAATATTTTGAGGAATCAATTCAAAATTATAGATGTAAATATGTTATATGATCTAAATATAGAGATTTAATAAAAATCAAACTTGGGATCTTATCCCTCATTTTAAAATAAATATTGTTGGTTGTAAATGGCTTTATAAAATTAAATATAACTCAATTGAAAAAACTGACAAGTTTAAAACAAGGTTAGTTGTTCAAAGTTTTATTCAAAATCCTAGTATTGATTATGTTTAAATCTTTACTTGTATGGAAAAAATAAGTATTTTTATTACTTATTATTCTTTTAGCTCAAAATGGTTGGGAAATACACCAATTGGATGGAAAAAAAGCTTTATTGAATGGTGATTTAGAAGAAGAAATATTTATGACTCAACCAAAATGTTTTGAAGAACCTAAGAAATAAAATTATATATGTAAGTTAAAAAAATTATGGTTAAAAACAATATCTTCAAGCTTGGTATTCTAAAGTCATTTTTTTTTAAAGAATCAAGTTTTTATAATTGTTATTTTGATAATGATCTCTTTGTGAAAATTAAAAGTAACCATATTATATTAATTGTGTTAAATGTAGATGATCTTCTCATGACTGTAAATCAAATTATTTTGATTCTTAAAATAAATCTAAACTAAACTGATATTTTAAGATGGTTGGTCTAGGAATGCTCCATCATTTTTTAGGCATGCGTTTTATTTTAGGATAAATATTTTATTTTATTATTTCAATCTCAATATGCACATAATATTCTTGTTAAATTTTACTATGATTGATTGTAATCATGTTTCTACATTGATTAAAGTTGATGTTAATCTTGATCTAAAACCTACATGTGACAAAGCTAATCCTAATTTATACACACAATTAGTTATAAGTTTGATTTATTTAACTATTATAAGACCAAATATTTCATATGTCATAGGTGTTGTTTTCAGATTCATGCAAAATCCATATTTGGATCATTGAAAATTAACAAAAATAATACTTAGGTATATCAAAAAAACTATTAATTTTTATTTATATTATTATTTCATTAATAATTCTAATTTATATGGTTATTGTGATGTTTACCATGTTGGTGATGTTATATATTCATAAATCTAATTATGGGTATGTATTTATGTTTGGTGTAGGTTCTATTACTTTGAACAACAAAAATTATCCTAATGATTCTATCTCTTCTACAAAATTAGAGTATAGAAGTGTTATGGAAGCTGATAAAGAAGCAATGTGGTTGTGGAGGTTGTTATAATAACTCCATAAAGGTGTTTATTATAGTATAAATCTTCTTTATGACAATAAAAAATTTATAGCACTGGTGAAAAATCTAATTCAACACCAAAGAATAAAACATATTTAATTTCATGTACAATCTATCCATGAAAAAAATCTCAATGGTGATATTGATATGTATTATTTTCTAACCAATAATCAAGTAACATATGTCTTCACAAAACCACTATGTACTACATAATTTTACAAATTTAAAACAATGTTGGATCTCGTATAAATGCCATTAAGGGGGAGTGTGCATGAAAATATCACCTCCTAATAGGGATGTGTTTTTCAAATCTATACTTCTTATCTATTGTAAAATCATTTTAAGAAGTCAACTTCTATAATTTTTATGTAAAATTTACCCTATGTGAGTTTACAGTGTATCCAATAATCAAACATGTTTTTTATCGAGGTTATTATGTTATAAAAGGTTACAAATACTTGTAATCTTATCCATAAAAACTGTGAGATGTAGTTCCACTATCATGCTAGCATAAATCATCCTATGTGGTTTATGAATTCTAATTCCTTCTGTATAAAAATGTGATATTGGTATAATGGAGGTGTAATCTGTCAATTGTTACATACTAGCCTAAACTCGTCATTGATGGTTTATGGATGGTAATTCCTTTTGTATAAAAAGGTGACTAACATGTATCCCCACTAAACATTAATGGAAAGTGTTCTAACAATAATATTTGTGGGATTACATTGTGACCCGCATTGTTTGATAAATCAAATAAATAATATATTTTTTAGTTACATTACGAAATATTTAAAAGTTAGTTTTATTAGTAGTAAATTATTATATTTAATTTAAAGGGGTGGATCGGTTGGTTTTGACTATCCACAACCCTTAAAAGGTGTTTTAACCTTTGGTGAAATATCAATTTTTATTGTTATAATATCTTGATTTATGGCAGTGGTCATATTTGAATTTAATGTGAATAATTGTGAACGAGTGAGGTGAAGAAGGAATTTACTACGTCTATAAATGTTTCTTAAAGAATTGAATACATTTTGTGGATTTTTTATTTCTCACATTAAAACTATGTGGCATGCCTTCATTATTTCATTATTATTAAAAGTTGTGTAATTAATCAATTTTTTTATTTAACTGTCACTCATATTAAACAAATATTATATTTCTTCCATTGGTTATTTTGACATTTTTGTCAATGTATTTATGATTGAATGGTGGCCTTATAATATGTTGTTTAAAATGAATTCACCTTTAAGGGCTAAAACTTAATAACTATATCATTATGATCCACATAAATATGATCCTCTCTATGGATCATAGGATTAACATGAATATGATTATTGGTATAACTAGCCTATCCATTTGGTTGCAATTGAATGGAAACGTTTTACCTTGTTGGCATATAAAAAATCACCCTATCTAAGGCTACACCACATCAAGTAATTCATCATCTCCATCACCATTTTGATCCTAATAAAAATTGGTGTGGTTATCTTTAATAACTTTCTATTCCATTATTAATATTATAGGATATTGAAGAATTGTATTGAAAGGGAATTCTTATGAGACTAGACTTAAAATTTAATGAACACACATAATTACAAACCTTTAAAATATAGAGTAAATGGTGCAAGATGATTGTTTCAAGAATCTTAGTTCTTAATGTATTGGTATATATTCCAAGATAATGATGAATTGATTTATATGCATTAGTGAATGTATAGTCATATCCAATCTAAATGGTATAGGGTGATTATTTCAAGAATATCAACTTATTATGATTTTATAGAGGGATATGGAAAATAAACTTGTGTTTTGATGGTGTACTAATACTAGATATTCTCATATAATGTTGAAATTATTAATAAGCACCAATAAATGTGTAGTCTTATTCAATCTGAATGGTACAAGGTGTTTATTGTAATAATCTCAATAATGATTATACTAATAGATATTCCCAAGGAATGATGAACTAATTTATATATACTAGTGAATGTGTATTCATCTCAAATAAAGTGGTGCAGGGTGATTATTGAAATTATTTCAACTTATTAAGAATACATACATAGATATGAAAAACCAACTTGTACATTAATGATGCATCAATACTAGATATTCTTAGATAGTGATGAATTAATTTATACATACTGAAGAATGAGTATCCATCTCCAATATAAGTGGTGCATGGTGGTTTTTTCAATATTCTCAACTCATCATGATTGCATAGATGAAGTATATGGAAAACTAACTTATAATTTTGTGATGTACTAATAGTATATCATTTTGAATGAATAGCTAACTTATACATATTAGTGAATGTATCTAATCATCTCCAACATCAATAGTAAAACATATTATTTTAAGAATATCAATTATTATTTATTGATAGATGTTCTAAAATAATGATTAACTAATTTATACATACCAAAAAATGAGTAGTCATTATCAATATGAGTGGTGTAGGTGATTTTTGTAAGAATCTCAAATTAATATGTAGACTGTATAAATAGATATGGAAAATAAACTTTTAATTTGGTGGTGCATTGATATTAGATATTTTCAAGAATGATAAATTGTTTTATGATTATTGAAAAATGTTTAGTCATCTCTAATTCTAGTGGTGTAAGGTGATTGGTGAAAAAATCTTAATTATGATTGCATAGACATAATATGTATAAATGATCCTGTACTTTCACAGTACATTGATAGATCATATAATAGAATCAAGTGCCCTTTTATAAGTCTTAATGAAAACCTTATATATTTTAACCCCTCAAAATTTATAAATTTTACCAATGATATCATCTTTTTTTATATCATTATCAAGGTTACACGGGTCCCTTTCCCATAAACATAAAGATTAATAAAAAAACAAATAGCCTAGCTTAACAATAGAATTTTCAAGACATATGAATAGCTAAAATCCAAACTTTTAATACCAAATATTTTTTATAACATAATCAAACTGATATACATTTAACCAGCTACATATCATTTAGAACAAAATAGGAGATACCAACTTCCATATCTAAAAAACCTAATGTTTCACATACTTAATTTTACTTAAGAATTATTAATTTGATTTCTTACCCAACATTAGAAAACTCCAAACCTAATTCCCACACCCTAAATTTCTTCAACGACATAGGATATTAGACCTTTTGATCTGGAGCACTCTCTACTACAACTGGATGGACCAATTCCAAACCTTTATTAGACCTCAGAGCCACAAAATTTACCCTCTTAAAAAATCTAGACTTCTTTTGAAACTTCCCTAAACTTTATTCTCTTTCCTCTACTCCCTCCACC
Source organism: Torreya grandis (assembly GCA_037957365.1). NCBI lineage: Eukaryota > Viridiplantae > Streptophyta > Pinopsida > Cupressales > Taxaceae > Torreya > Torreya grandis. Next base: position 4,683,980 of record JARHVA010000669.1, read on the forward strand.
ATGGGGGATCTTGAAACAAGCATCTCTCAACACCACACACTAACCACTTTAGCACTTTTCATCTGACCAGAGACCTTCATTATGCTCTCCACACCTCTAACTATGGAATTGGAAGCAACATATCTTGCATAAGGTCATGCCTATACCTTTAGAATCCTCTTTCCCATTCTCCCCTCAATAGGATTCTTCAATATCTTGAGTGAAATTGATATAGGAAACAAACCTTTCTTCCAAAATAAGAAACACTGATCAAGGAACATACCCCAAACCATTATTACTGAAAATGGAAATTCTTCAAACGGTCCTAAAGGTAGAGAATCTAAAGATGACATCAAGCCTACCATGTGCTCAATCCAAATAAAAAACTCCACCATTTGATTAATTTGCTCCCTCTCAGAAACAACTAGACACAGGTTTCTAGCGAAAAGAGATGCCAAATCAAAATTAACTTGCACTCTTTTACTCTCATACAACACTTCTATCCATATAATAGCCTCCAAAACTTCCACCACTTCTAAAATGGGAACCCATAAAATTTTCATCAGCCTCATTTTGGTAACATTTCCTATGAAACTCATCTCCCTAGCTTTGGCCCCTTCAAACCTTAACAACCAACCCAACATTTCCATAAACTTAGACTCTATTCTATGGAATGAAACCATACCATATTACAAAAACCATAATCCAAAATTGGTGTCCAACTCAATGATAGTCATCCTCCTGATATCTTTGCATGAAATTCCATTATGACCCCATCAAATTTGCATACTTGCCATAAATACCTTCATCATTTTTATTTTTATCATCTAAACTCATACACAAATCTTGCCAAAAAGGAAAATCCATTCTGTCACCTCTTTATTATAGTTTTATTATTATTATTAAAAATTTAGAGGTCTACCAATTCCAACCCCAAGCAATCACTCCTACCTTCCTTGATATTATCTATCCTAGAAACCTCAATTTGATCAATTCCTACATTGATTAGGAAATATGCTACTTGATTGCTTTTCAAAAATCAATGAGAACATCTCCACTCATGGAATTGGTTAGTTTAGGCTAAATAATCAAAATAATATTCTTCAATTTCCAAGATTTAACCTTTTAACCTCATAAGGACTAAATAACAACCTAAGAATCCCCTTCAATTTATAAAACTGATATACCATAATCAAAAGCCATCTCAATTCCTACTACAATATCCTGAGCTTCCACTTCATTATTAGTTCCATCAAGTAGTTTCAAAGAGATGGATCTTTTTAAGGAGCCACTACAATCTTTGATAACACACCATGCCCCTAAATTTCTTGGATTCCCTCTACAAGCCCCATCAAAATTTAGCTTAAGCCAACCTAATTATGGAGGGGTCCAAACTCCTTCATTTATTTTCCTCTTTTATTCTTATCTACTATTCACCCTTTAATTGGGGGCCAATAAAATCATCTTATTCAATTCACAATTATTCATTTTTACATCATTTTTATTTATAAAATACATCATGCCCCCTACAAAAAAAGGATAGTCATAAAAAGTGAGGATCAAAGAGAGAAAGAAGTTGTTAAAAAAAATAAAACCAATGAAAAAAGAGGTTGAAATGTGTATTATTTTTTATGAGCCCTCTAATAACTATGACGAGAAGATAGGAATGATATTAATTTCAGCTCTTGAAGGTAACAAAGAATATGAACCAATGGAAGGGTATCATGAAGACAATGAGGACTATGAATAAGAGGAGGACAAGGATGTTGAGGATGACAAGGATGATGAATTGAAAAAGGAGGATGAATAAGATGATGATGATGAGGAACTAGATTTACCTATATCATTAACTACAACTCATTATATGATTCCCTAAAAGAAGATGAAGAGGAGCCTTGAGAACATTACTCTTGGGATAATGATATTTTATAAGAGCACTCAAGATGCAATTATTCCAATGATGATAACATGTGATTTTATAATTAGTAATATGATAATTTATATATCTTCCTATTAGTAGTAGCCTTGGCATATGTAATATCCATAGCCTAACTAGGGTACATCTCATAGGTAGTAGTTTGTTATGGATCATCATCTTATGAATTATGTTCTTATTTCTAGGTTGTGGACATTTCCCCCTCAAAGTGGATGAATGATATAATTCTAATATTCTAATCTCTTTTATCAATTATTTGTGTGGATTTGTTCTATTATGCTCTTATTATTACAACTTGTAGTGGGGAAAATTTATAGCTCTTTTTTTTTTTGCTTTTTTTATTATTTACTAAATATATATTTTTAAATAATTTAATTCGTAATTAAAATTAAATTCTTTATTAAATGTGAAATATAAATATAAATAAAACATAAGAAAAAATAAAAAGCATATCAATCAATTTTTTTAATAAAAACTCAAATTGATTGATCCATTTTCAATATGTATTAAGCCAATAAAGTAATATTGGGAGTAAAAAGGATTGGTTTTGCATATCAATTTAGGTAGGTTTGTTTGTGAACCCCTTTTTTATTATTTAGTGTGAACATCATTTTATCATGTTTTATCAATTAATATCTTCATGGTTAAGATGTTATACTATTTTTTATGAGATTTTAATTTGTGCATGTTTAAGTAATCTAACATGACCTCTATTAATAAGCATTAATATATTGGAATTTTTTTGCTCATATAATTTTGGTAATAATCATAAGGTAAGTATTAAAAACTCACTTAGAAACCAAAAACATTAAATATCTAACATTTTATGGTATTTTATACTCATGTGTAGTTTAATCATTATCCAAATGACTTACATGAGTGGTCATTACCCAAATGACATTTTTTCTTGTGTATTTTTGGTATTAATTACAATACAAGTAGACCCACCTTAACATACAAGCACCATAATCCTTTGTTAGTGAGGGAAGTAATTTATTATGGTTTTTGTGTGTTAAAGTGCTCCCCTTGACTTGTAACTATTACCAAAAATACATGAGGAAATATGTCATTCAGGGAATGATTACACATTGAAGTCATTTAGATAATAACTAAAACACACATGGGTATAAAACCAACAAAAATTAAAATTTAATTAAAATTTCTCATGAAAAAATTCAAATTAATAATTTTTTATTATTATTTATAAAAATAAAATAAAATTAAAAATTCTATCTTTATAATGAAAAACCTAACGTAGATGTTAGTTTCATGGTTGACATAACTTCTGATGTAATTGCCTCAAGAGTAGCATCATGCATAACCAAAAATTTAAAAAAATGATTTCTCATAATTCAAAAAATAAGGGGGAATCACTTTCATTTGTTTCATTTTATTCATAAAAAGATATAAGGGGCCAAAGAAACATTTTAGGTATACATATTAGTGTAATTTTCATTCCTAAGATTTCAATTTATCATTGTTAGTATATTTACCTAGAATTTATTGAAAGGAAATGAAAGGAAAATATAATAAGAAAAAATTAAAAGGGAAAAAGAAAATTAAACCACTAGATCAATGACCAAATCAAGAGGAATGGTTAAAAATACATCATATCAACCGATGCACAATGTTATTACTCATGTGAGGAAGAGAACATGATAGATTAATATTTGGATTTTGAAACACAAATGTAATTTCATTTAGGTTTTTTTACTTTACATTATTTATCTATTTTTTTTAATATTTTTAAGTTAGAGGCTATAATACTAAGGTACTATGAAAAAATCCTCAAACCCTATCTAAAATAAAGGGAACTTCCTTGGTGGAAAGAGATTGAAGAAAAAGGGGGTACATTTTTTAGATCATGTGGTTTAGAAACCAACATGGAAAAACACATAAAGGATGTCCATATTGATTACAACATGCATCTTCATACCCTTACTATTCACATATCCAATGCTTGCTAACCACTTGACATTCCCACTTAGTACCATACATTCTCTTATGTTATTATTGACACGCCCATTTAGTTCAATGAGGTGGGGGACATGTGGAGAGACTCAAATGGTGAATGTTTTATGGAGTATTTTCTATAGGGGATTATACACCGTACTAACATCAAAGCCCTAACCCACATTGATTATCTTGTTTTCTTAAAGATATTTTTTAAAATGTGTATTTAACCTATTGTTAAATGTATATGGGTCAAATCCTATTGGGAGGAATACCAACATTTATATGAGGAATGATAGAAAAATGAGGACTGTGGCCTACCAAAAAAAACCAAAGATCTTAATGGTTAAATATATGTACACCACCCATAATACCAATGAGGGGTGAAAAAATATGATTGAAAAATTGGAGGGCATAAAACAAATACTGTAGAGAAAGGAAAAAAAATGTGGGTGTTTCAAGGCCACCAAAAATAGCACTTAAAGAAACCCCATTACTCATCGCATATGACAAAAAGGCCTTAAAATAGTGCTTCTTGAATTTATATATTTTTTTATCACTATTTTGAATAATTAAATTTATTATGTAGTTGTTAAATAGCCAATGTAATTTACATTTAATTATTTTTATAGCATACGGTATTTGAACATATACGAACTAAAGAATATGTCTAATATTTTAAAAATAATAGTTTACAATAATATGTTTTTATTACATATGTAAGTTAATTAATGACATTTAATATTTTTTTAACTTTATTCATTTTTTCCTATATTATTTAGTTTGAATTATTTCTATTGTTTTAGGAAGCAACTATAAAATCATGCCTCCTAATGATCATATATAGGTAGTAATAGAGGAATGTTGGGAAACACTTTTGGGAACATCGACATCATAAAAGGCATCCAAATAACTATTAATTAGCTTTGTTTCTAATTTATTTAATTAAATATTAAGCTAACATTCTAGATTGGGTTTTAGTGATAGTTAATTTGAGTTTAGAAATTTGGACTACATGTTGATTTTGGAAAGTGAGGTTAATTTTTGATAATAAAGGCTTGATCTTTGCCAAATAGTGCCAAATTGTGTTGATTTTTTCAATCACCTTCAACTATTTATAATTAAAAAAATGTTTTTTAGCTTATAATAATCCACTACGGATCTCCTATAATTAATTTTCTTTTATCTCATCCCTATTCAACTCCAAAACACCTTAAAAGAACATAAAAATTTGAGTATTCATTGGGTGCATGCCTCAATCACAACCCTGCTCTTAAATAGTTTAGATATCAACACTTATGTAGTCTAACAAGTTAAAATGGTGAATAACTTGTGATTTTGAAAGGGAGGTCACAAGTTCAAATCCTACAAGGGGTGAGTTATGTATGCCTCATATTTGAAGCACAATTAGGTGCCTCTTACGTAATGTGAGTATGAGGTGATCTCATATGTTGTAAGATACCTTGTAAATCATAATCGAGGTTCTTGGCATTCTATACCTTAAAGGGATTCCATTTACAATTTTAAGTAATCTAATGTAATATGAAGACCCCAGCACTTATCCATAATTTAGTTAAAGATGTTTATGGGTAACAACATGGAAACATCAAAAAAATGTTTCATGTTTAATGTAGGGAAATAAAAATAGATATTTTGTTTTGAAAGGTAACAAATACCTACCATTTTGAATAGTTTTAGATTTATGAACCTAAATAAATATTTATTTAAAAAAGATATCCATTTTATAGGATTATATTTTATTTAATATAATTAAATTCTAGTTATAAGAATATAAAATATTATATTTAATACTTTAAATTTAGTTTACTAAATATAACAAATTAGGGATACTCTATACCTTATAGAATTTATTTCACAACTATAAGAGTTAACAATTAAAAGATGTTTCTTAAAAATATAATATGATTATTAATTCATCATTTTCAATATTTTAGTGTTCATATGGTTAAGCATATATTTTACACTAATGCCTAGTGTATATTTTACACCTAGTGTCTATTTTGAACAAACCAATGGTTGTTTTGTAGGTTTTGGGACTTTTAAATTGATTTTTGACATTTATAAGAGTTCTAGGTTGCCAAAATTAAATTTTACAAACCTTGTATCTCTCAAAGATAGTGAGAGATGAAATGATATTAACACACAAATTTGCATACACACTAATTGAATGCATCTTAAGAATAAATTATGTGTCTACGTATAATGTTTTAAAGAATAAATTTAGTTAATGTAACTTTATTAGCACCATTATTATTTTATTGAAAAAATGAGTAATTAGTTGAGTAAGAGATCACTTGGGAAAATTTGAGTCTAAAATCACATTATATAGTCAGGATTAGGTTCAGAGGGCTTGATTGCTTCAATTATGTCTCTAATTGAACTAAATGACTAATTTATCCAATTAGATACTAAATTATAAAAATATAATCCAAAAATCACATTATGGGGTCATAATTATTTTCACTGGACTCGATTGGCCAACATTACATTTGTCATTAAAAAAAATAGTAATTGGTTCAACATGTATTCAATTGGGAAAATTGAGCCCCAAATCATATCCTATGGTTTCAATTTTGACCATAGGAATTGATTGACATAAATTTCATCCTTCATTAAACTAATCAAGTCATTGGTTCAGTCAAGGACTCAATTATGAAAAAATGAAACCCAAATCAAAATATGTGGCCACAATTAGTTTTGCAAGACCTTATTAGTCCAAACTGTATCCCTCATAGAACCAATCAAGTAATTACTTCAATCAATAACTCAATTGAATATAATTGATCTTTCAGGATTAGGAGCACAATTGATTACCTTGTATAAGCAACTAAACATGGAATTTAACTAGAAGTAACAAGTATCAAGAAATCAGAAATAACACAGAATTTGAGAGACAATACAATCTTGTATTCAACTCATCCAGAAAGAAAATACAATCAAGAAGATGCCACACTCTTCTCACACCTATGAAGCTTCCCACACCTCTAGGGCTCCCAATAATTCTCAACCAAGAGTTCTCTCTCTCAATTACGGTCACAACAATCAACTCAAACATAGAGTTGTTGTTCACCTCCACCAATCAGTAACAATACTGCCAGTTTACCAGTAAGTGACAATCACTTCCAGTCCACAAGTACTCAACGTACTCCAAGTAGATCTCACATGATCTTGCTACCTGTTGTGTTTTTGATCTCCCTGATCTTGCTGCCACCTACAGATCAACTTGGTTTTGTACACCTGCAAACCTAGATCTCGCACACACACACACACACACACACACACACACACACACACACACACACACACACACCTGCAGATCAATCAACCTTACTTACCATGTAGATCTAACCTGATCTTGTTACATCGTAGATCAACCTAGCCTTGCACACCTACCAACCTAGATCATACACACATGAAGAACCCTTCTGATTCTCCACACCAACACCCCTGTGGATCTTCTACTAGATCTTGCTCTCCTGTGGATCTACCTGATCATACACACTTGGCATTGTGGCACTATGAGGAGCTAACCTTGCTCTCTTCCCTCTGAAGGAGCTAACCTTGCTCTCTCTATCTAGCACACTTTACAATACATCCCATGAGTCTATAAAATAGATCTCATACAAACAATAATTAGACTTTCCAATTACAATAATTAGAAACCATAACTCAAGACTAAAATTAGTCCTTAACATGCAAACAACTGGTTCGTTAACAAACTATTCATGAAACCAATAATTCCAGAACCACACAGGTGACAGACGTCGGTCCCTGTCTGTCTGGGGATGACCAATGTTGTTCGATCCCTGACCAATGTTGGTAGCTTCCTGTCTCCACCTGACTGATGTCGATTGGCCTGACCGACGTCAGCGACTGTGACACTCATCAACCTCCATGTTTGTATCTGGGTGAAGCTTTTAGCTCCACAACCTAACAATCTCCCACTTGGAGATAAATAGCTACACCTGTACCTGTACATGTACATCATCTAATTTGTTTCCTGGCTTGTATCCCTCTTCAAATAATCTTGAAGACCAACCACCACACATCCTATGGTGCACCGCATGTCATCCAAGTAACATGCCACATCCAAATCTACATACCTATGTAGAGAAGTCCCTGACCCTACATAACATGTTAACTTGCTGTTGGTCCCTCTCAGATACCTGAAAACCCACTAAACTACTCTCCAGTGCTTCTTTCTTGAATTGACTACAAACTTGCTGACAACACCTGCTACTGGGGCAACAACAGGTCTAGTACACATGTACTTAACCTCATCATGTGAATTGGGACCCTGTTCTATGAACTGTCCATCCATAGTTGTGCAAACTGGTTCTGCATCCCGCATCACGAACCTCGCCACTACCTTATCCACACAATCATCTGGAGACAAAATTAACCTATGACCTTCCATGTCTCTAGAAAAAATCATGCCAAAGAATTTCGCTGCTCCCAAATTCTTCATGACATACCACTGAACTAACTTTACCTTTAGCTCAGCAAAACCCTACATGTGTGACCCCACTACATATAGTAATAGGATAATGTTGCAATCATCATCTAACCTAGTAAAGTAAACACAATGGTTACAATGACATTGACTAAAGCCATGCTTTGTCATACACCTGTCAAACCTGTACCACTATCTTGCAGTTTTCTCAAGACCATATACCCTGGCCTTCCGTCTCACGTGTCCATTCCCTCTTTTTTTAACCAAAGAATTCATTTGTCTCTCAGTGCTTTCATCCCAGCTGGCAACTCTACCAAATCTCTCATTTGGTTCTCTTTCAAAGAATTCATGCCATGCTCCCACTATTTCCTAGATCCTACCTGCTCTGTAGTGACCAAAAAGTATAAAGAAGGGGAATAATAAATTTGAGGCTTACTTACACTTTTAGTCCTCCACATGGGCGTTTGAGACTCCTTGACAACTTGCTGTCCACACAAATTTCATTCTGTCAGTGACCGATGTCGATCACCTCCCAGTCTACACTCGACTGACGTCAGTTTCCTATGACTGACCTAACTTTCGACGTCATTTTTTTGACCGACATTGGTGTCCACCTGACCGACGTCGGTGTCCACTTACCTGACATTACCAACTTTGCCTACCTGCACATGATCGATGTCAGTACTTGTCTAATCGATGTCGGTTCCTCTTGACCAATGCCGGTAAATGTGTTTTCCTATGAGTGATGACTTTTTACTCATGAGCTTACTTTGAATTAAAACCCTATCCAAACTACCTTGCTCAGAGTTATTCAGTCCCATTCACTGATCTCTATACATCATCTCCTCCATAAACACCAAGGCTTTCTAGTTCTTAAGTTTGTCAAACACATCTGACTTCCTCTTAAGAACATGCATCTCCTTCTTGCTCATGTGACCAATCCTACAAAGCCACGTCTTTGCAATAGAAGAAGAATTAGTAAAACAAGTAGGTAGATAAAGAGTACCTACTTTCTTACCACCAGCTAATTCAAGTGCATCCACTGTGAGAGTTCCTGTGCATCTCTCATCACCCAACTTTCTTGAATAAATTAGCCTCATCTTCAAAATTGGGACATGCATGACATCCTTCAACACCCATGTGTTGGTCGTCTATAATTTTAGCCGCACTTCCCCTTTGCCAATACTTTGGCAAGGCTCACCAACCCCTAAATAAATCTTTCCAAAGTCTACATGGACCTTAACATGGAAAAATACTCTATTTAGGGCTGCATGGAAAGAGGCAACAGAATATATAAACCAATATTATACTTTATCCAAGGAACATATAAGAACAATCAGTGCAATAATACCTGCAACACATCCTCCTTCATGCTGATCTTCTACCAACCAGCAATCTTTCTTTACCTACTCTTTCTTTCCATAACACCGTAATTGACCATTCTTGCTTTTGAATTCCTCCATTCTTAGTGTACTTTCTTCTACCATTGCTATACTCCCACTCAATCAGAAACCCCTGAGAGTGACCTGTAATCAAACACAAACCTGCTCCCTGTAACCTCGCTCTGATACCAACTTTGTCAAGATTAGGAGCACAATTGATTACCTTGTATAAGCAACTAAACACGGAATTTAACCAGAAGTAACAAGTAACAAGAAATCAGAAACAACACAAAATTTGAGAGACAATACAATCTTGTATTCAACTCATCCAGAAATAAAATACAATCAAGAAGATGCCACACTCTTCTCACACCTATGAGGCTTCCCACACCTCTAGGGCTCCCAGTAATTCTCAACCAAGAGTTCTCTCTCTCAATTATAGTCACAACAATCAACTAAAATACAGAGTTGTTGTTCACCTCCACTAGTCAGTAACAATACTGCCAGTCCACCAGTAAGTGACAATCACTTTTGGTCCACAAGTACTCAACATACTCCAAGTAGATCTCACCTGATCTTGCTACCTGTTGTGTTGCTGATCTCCTTGATCTTGTTGCCACCTACAGATCAACTTGGTTTTGCACACCTGTAAACCTAGATCTCACACACACACACACACACACACACACACACACACACACACACACACACACACACACACACACACACACACACACACACACACACACACACACACACACACACCTATAGATCAAACGACCTTACTTACCATGTAGATCTAACCTGATATTGCTACACCACAGATCAACCTGGCCTTGCACACCTGCTGACCTAGATCATACACACATGAAGAACCCTTCTGATTCTCCACACCAACACCCCTGTGGATCTTCAACCAGATCTTGCTCTCTCGCAGATCTACCTGATCATACACACTTGGCACTGTGGCACTATGAGGAGCTAACCTTGCTCTCTTCCCTCTAAAGAAGCTAACCTTGCTCTCTCTATCTAGCACACTTTACAATACAGCCCATGAGTCTATTAAATGGATCTCATACAAATAATAATTAGACTTTCCAATTACAATAATTAGAAACCACAGCTCAAGACTAAAATTAGTCCTTAACATGCAAACAACTGGTTCGTTAACAAACTGTTTGTGAAACTGACAGTTCCAAAACCACACAGGCGACCGACGTTGGTCCCTGTTTGTCTGAGGATGACTGACATCAACCGATCCCTGATCGATGTCGGTAGCTTTCTGTCTCCACCTGACCGACATCGATTGGCCTGATTGACGTCGGTGACTGTGACACTCAGCAACCTCCATGTTTGCATCCGGGTGAAGCTTTTAGCTCCACAACCTAACATGATCCCTAAATCATATTATATGGTCGCAATTAGGTTCATGAGGTTATTTAGCCTAACTTACATCCCTTATTAAACCAATCAAATAATTAGTTCAATCTCAAATTTAATTGAGGCTAATTGAACCCCAAATGACATTATATTATTGCAATTAGATTCATAAGTCTCAATTACCCCTAATTACATCTTTCATTGAACAAAATGAATAATTAATTTTATTAAAAATTTAATTAAAAAATTGAACCTAATTAATATTATATAATTACAATTAAACTCACCAAACTCAATTATAAATATATTAATTAAATAAAATGAAAAGTTGATTTCAATATTATTGTGTATTTAAATCCTCTATTTCTTTAAATGACCCCATTTACTATTTCTCACTATTATTTTAATCATTTTTATTAGCTTCCTTCTCTCTTTACAAAAATATCGATAATTATTTTTTAATGCCACATATGATAATCCATTCTCTCCATAAATTTACACAAGATGTCTTTAATGATTTCTAACCACATTAAATATTATTAGGGTATTTGAACAATTAATTTTTAGGGATGAATAGCATTGGTTTGTGTATGATGTGTAGTTTATGAGTAAGAAAAGTATGTTGCCATGTGAGATATGATGGTGATTAATTTTTTAACCTCCCATCTCAAAACTTGTTTTCATGCTAGAATTAAACTTCATTTCGTACTATAATTAAAGACAATAAATATTTTTTCTATGGTAGTACCCAGTAGAAATATATGATCCATATCAAAACTTCCTTTCATAGTATAATTAAAGACAATAAAGAAGTTTTTTTTTCTTCTTCTTCCTTCCTTATTTTTCTTCTTGTTGCGACAGTGCTTATGGGCATTATGTACATATTGAAAATCTAAACTAACCATGATCAAATAAAAACCAAAGCATAGCTCACATAGGATAGAGGAAAGAAGGGGAACTAAAATGAAAATCAAGATGATTGCTCAAATATTCAATATTTGTGTGTATATATTACCGATGTGTAAAACAACTATCAATCAATAATCAATAATAAAAAAATCGACAATGTAAAACACAAAGGATGAGAATAATATTTATAAAAACATCAAGGACTCACATTTATTTTAATATTGGCCACACTAAATGTGGCATTTAATTATGGTGGAACATGTGAGTAGGTAAGCATTGAATGCATCTTTGGACATGTGTATACCCTAACTACATACTAACTACTCTTAGTATAAAATATTACTACATATAACTTAACTAAAGGTGCATAAATAAATATTTTCACCAACAAGAATATAATTTGATCTAAAATAAGTCACATAATTACATTATAATTGGATGAATAATATTTAATTAGATTTAAATAATTTTGATATGTATCATTCATTCAAATGTGATGTACTTTTCATTAAATTTTAAAAAAATAGTTTCATCAATAAGGGAAATAAATATTCTATAGACACATAAATCTAGTCACATGTACTTTACAATTATAAATCTTGACACATCCTAAAGGATGTGATTTTCACCCTAAATATGAATATTATTTATCATTCCTCTAAGCCATTTATCTATATGCAAGATTGACATTTTGTTTGTTTTTTCAGTACATATAAATTCTAAAGTCAAATTCTCAAGTTATCTAAAATCATCTTAAGACTATCTCTAATAGAGGATAAATGTCCTTGATCCTTACGGATAAGTCTATATTAGGAGGATATGATCACTTCTGCTTTTGTCCACTTACAATGGTCGTGTCTTGTACCAAATAATGACTAATTTACAAATATTAAATCAATATGTTGGGTCTTCCAACATATTTCACATGGTTGGCTAAAGGAAATTATAAAAATATTTTGATTAAATACATATCAAGAGTCATTCATTTTCTTGACTTTAAAATCACTTGGTTCAAGTATATATACTTTTATACATTGATAAAATATAACTTATTCTCTCCAAATTCAAGATTACTCATAAGGAGTAGTCATAATCCAAGTCATGATCCTTTTAAATCAAGTAAATAACTATCATTATCAAGTATCAAAGCTATTTTTTAGATGCATAAATATAGTCAAAAGATCATAATTTCACATTCACTCTAGGTGGGAGAACTACCCAGGATTCATTTCCATATTAGAAGTATTAGATAGGTAAGCAACAATAAATCATCAAGGGGTGATTGAGGTCATCTCAACCCATTACACTCCCCTATTTTTGGCAGATTTTTAATTTATCAAAGTGTTTTTAGGGTTTCAAAGATAGGATAAGCAATACAATAATTTATGCATGATATTATTAAAAGTTCTTTATCTCAAATTTTTCATTAGATACATGTGTAGAAGGTGCAAGGATCAATTTTATGTCATAATCAATAGGAAAAAAATTTCAATCTAAGTATATGGAATTTGTGGGCCAAAAGGAGATCTTAAGGGGACTTTTTTCCTTGAAAAATGAGAAATCTAAACTTCTATAGATTATTTGAGATGGCTACGCTCAAATTTTGAAGATGATATGAGAACACGAATTGTACCATTTTGAGTCTAGTTTCTAAACTTCTATTTTTTAAATGGTCAAGTATAAGTATGTCAAACATCTGAAAGTCAAATAAAAAATATTACTTTTTTATAAAAATGTAATAGATAGCCAACCATGCACCCCCTCATTTTTTTAGCATTGTTTAGTATTTCTTGAAATCCTTTGATGAAATGTTAGATAAAATCATATAGTTTTAAACCTTTTTTTTTTTTTAATTATGAATATTTTTTTAATTAATTTTATAAGTAAATAGACCTTGAAAAATGATATAAAAATATATAGTTGATTGTGAACACCCCCTAACTATCTCAAAAAAAAATTAAAAAATGTTTTTTTTTAAAAATGTGTATATAATTAAAACTGATTTTCATCCATATAATGTTATTTACATTTGCATGAATGAAAAAAAGATTTATGAATAAATATAGACATGTATAGTTGCAACATATAGTGGCATAAAAAATACATGCTTAGAAATCATTATAGATGGAAAATTTAAAATTATATATATATGGAAATAGGAGAGCATGCTCAATGTAGAAGTAAAAGTTTTAAGAAATATCTCAATGAAATTCATAGTGTTTATCATTGCAAAAGTTGATTTTTTCAGTCAAAAACATAGATTCAAATGTGTGTAGTGTTCTAGGCCTTAGGCTTAGGAATTCAAGATATTTTTGAGCCTAAAGGCATGTTTTTAAATTTGTAAAAAGTATAATTACATATGCAAGCAAAAGTACATATGTGATTTTAGAAGCACAAAGTGTTGTAATATGTACATGTTTCAAAAATATAAGTTGACCTTTACATTGTTACATTTATTTAATTATGATTTAAATTTATTTTAGTAAATATAAGAAATTAGGGTCACTCTACATCTTCTAGAGTTGGTCTCATAGTTCCATGTATTATGATTTAGAAGATAGTTTTTGACAATCCAATCTAGTTAGTACATGGTCATTTTTTAGGATTTTGGTATTGAACCTAAAGATTTCATGGTGTAACTTTTACAACTAATGTCCATTTTGGGTAAACATATAGTAATTTTAAAGGTTTTATAGCCTTTCAAGTTGCTTGATGATATTTTTAAGAGATCTAGGTTTGTCAAAATTAAATTTTACAAACTAATGCACACCCAACTAATACTTTATGCTAGTTTTGATTATGATTAGATCCCTTGTCAATCAAAAGTGATAAAATAATACTATAATATTTTAAAACTAAGGTAAATGGGGATAATTTGGGTCACATTTATTCATGGTCACCCAAATTTAATTTGAATTCATGCTAAAGTGGTGCGCACATGGAAACATAGGTCACATTGGTGACCCATACACACCCAACAACCTATTTATGTTGATATGACTTGTGAATAGGCCCATTATAGGCCAAAAGTGACACAAAAACACCAGATCCATTTATTACCAAGGTAAACAAAAATTATTTTAGGCACATTTATTCACAATCGATCCATTTTTCTTCAAATTCATGTAATATATGTGATTATGGAAATGGAAGTCACATTGTGACCTTGCACATTTAACCACCAAGTTATGTTAGTTTTACTTGAAATTAGCTCTTTTATAGGCTAAAAGTGGTACAACAACATTACAACCACTTGCAACCATGGAAATGCAAACAATTTTGGGTATGTGTATGCATAATCATCTTAAATCACTTTGAATTTGAGACAAAATGGTGTGATTAGGGAAACATAAGTTCCATTAATGATTTGAGAACATAGAACCACCATTTTATGCCATTTTCACTTAAAATTTGAGGTTTTATAAGCCAAAATCAACACAACACCATATCCACTTGTGATGAGGAAAATGTAAACAATTTGAGGCACATTCATGTGTGATTGACCCAATTCACTTGGAATTGAGGCTGAATTGGTGTGATTGGGACAATATAGGTCCCATTAGTAATTAACACACACTTAACCACTCCTTTATGTTTATTTTACTTAAGATTATGTCTATTAAAATATAAAAGTGACATAAAAACACCATATCCATGTGGGTAAGAAAAATATAGATAATTTTGAAAATTTATCTTCCAAATAATAACTCATTGAAATCCTTGAATTTTTTGTATACTCTACCTCAACCCCATTATTTTAATCTAATTTTAAATTTAAAAAAATTTATTACCTTCATTATTTATTATTAAGGAGTGATTAGGGATGATGAAGGATGGTGAGGGTCAATGAGGATGAGGAGGGAGTGATTAGGGATTATGAGAGATAAGGGGAAGTGATGAGGGATGGTGAGGGATTATGAATGATTGATTAGGGATGATGAGGGATGGTGAGAGTTAATGAGAGAGTGATTAAGGATGATGAGGGATAGTACGGTTCAATGAAGAAGTGGTTGGGGCTGATTAGGGATGAAGGAGTGATTATAGATTATTAGGGATGAAGAGGGAGTGATTAGTTATTATTATGGATGAGGAGGGAGTGATTAGGGATGGTGAGGGTCAATGAGCTATTGATTAGAGATGATGAGGGATGGTGAGGGTCAATGAGGGAGTGATTAGGAGAAATAAAAAATTAAGAGAGAGTGATTAGCGGTGATGAGGGATGAAGAGGAAGTGATTAGGGATGAGGAAGGTATGATGATAAATTTAAATTAACATAAAGTGGTCATTTGATGTGTGTAGGTCATTAATGTGACCTATGTTCCCCAATCCCACCACTTTAATTTGAATTCAAAGTGATTAGTTTGTAAAATTCAATAATATAATAATTATTATTATTATTATATAAGTATAAATATATTATATATTATATACATAATATATATATATATATATATATATAATTAAAAAAAATTGTTATTGTTTTGTTTATTTAAAAATTAAATAAATAAATAATATCGCTATAATTTCTTTAAGTTGTCTTTGTACTTGTTTAGCCCTATCCATTTCTCTTCTGGGATCCTCCATCTTCAAGAGAAAGTATTCTTAATAGTAAAATTTTTACCCTAAATATTTATCATAAAATTTCTATTTTACTATATAATATAAGTTAAATTTAAAGAGAAAGTATTTTTTATAGTAATTTTTTCTACACTAAATGTTTATTATAATAATTTTCATTTTACTATGTTAAGATAAGTTTAAAAAATTAGTTTTTTAATAATTCTTTTCTATGTTATTGTAAAGACTTGCACGAGCATTTTTTTATTAACCTTAAAATATTTTATTAAATTAATTATTTACTATGATATGGTAAATGTTTTTATGAGTAATTTTATATAAAGAGCTATTCTTTAACAACTTTTGAATTGATAGGTTTAGTTAAATTTAATTTTTATCCATGACTAAGAAGGAAATTTATTTTTTCATTATCAATCCTCAAAGAAGGAAACTAGGCTAATATATTTTACTAGTGCTCTTCCCTCTTAAAGATTAAAATGTGTACAATTAAAGTCAATTTGTCATTTATAAGTGATAGCAGATGTTTGATTAAAGTTGAAATGTCCATGATAACATGCTTAATTAAGAAGTTTAATTATAAATAAAAGTAAACATTTTATCTTTTCTGATCAATTTCTATTTATCATAGAATTAAACTTATATTTATTCTATTGTATAGGAATAAACATATGCATTGGCCATTTTATTTCTATTGATTGGACACAAAAAATGTGTAAAATTTTATGTACATATTTTTATTTTGAAATTTTATTTTAAAGTGCTATAGTCACAATAAAATGGCCTCCCAAAGCTTCAATATGGATAAGTCACAAATGTTAAATGGGACTCAATATAATATTTGGAAGATCCATATTAAATCTAAATTTATGGATAGAAAGTTATAGAGTGTTTTTAATGGTAATAAGAACCCTTTATATGGGAGATATGTGACAAGTGAAAATACAAACACTTATGAAGAAAAAAATTCAATAAGTTGTTAATCAACCTAAGGAGTGTTGAGGATGTATTCCTATTCCATGTTGGTAATCAAGAATCTCCTAACAAAGTTTGAAAATTTATTCAATTAATGCATGAAGGTACTCAACTTTTTAAAATTATTAAACTTATTTTTGAACTCATGACAACCCCATGAAAGGTGGTGAAAAAATTATTAACTTTCTTATTGAAATTAAAAATATCAAATCATAGTTAAATGGATGTAATTATAATTTAATACAAGATCAACTTCTGTATTTCATTATTTGATTAAATATTCATGATAATTTTTAAAACTTTTTTTATATTCTTAATTTTAAATGTCAAACAGAGAAAAACATCCCTAACCTCACTACCCTTATGAATCCTCTCATTTAAGAAGAATGAGTAATAATAATTTTTTATTCTAAAGAGAATTCCATTCAAACACATCTCACTCAAAAAAATGTTCCCAAAAATAATTAAAAAATATAAATTTAAATCAAAATTCAAATCAAAACCATCAATAGTAAGGATGAAAACAAGACACCTATAAAAAAATAATTTTAAAGTTAAATTTAATATAAATTGTAAACTCTATGGTAAGTTTGGTCATAACAAGGAAAGATTTTATAAAAACAAAAGGGACCAAATTATAAAATCATAAAAATAACAAAGTAATAAATTTTCTAATCAAAATCAACATAAAAATAAAAAATAAAATCAAAATAGAAATTAAGATCAAAAT
The DNA here is from genome assembly GCA_037957365.1 of Torreya grandis. NCBI lineage: Eukaryota > Viridiplantae > Streptophyta > Pinopsida > Cupressales > Taxaceae > Torreya > Torreya grandis. Next base: position 4,702,273 of record JARHVA010000669.1, read on the forward strand.
TCTAATACTATTACTCTTTATGTTGCCTTGTTTGGATCTAATGATAATGAATAGATTTTAGATAGTGGTGCTTATCATCACATGACATGATTGTCTACAATTTTATCTTATGAAAAAAAAAAATGAAATTATATATTTAGGTGATAATTCATTTCTAAAAGCAACTAAACAAGGTAAAACAAAGTTTGTAAATGGATTATTAAATGATGTTTTTCATGTTCTTAAGTTTAAGAAAAATATCTTATCATGTTATAAGCTTATACATGATAATTTAATTTTAACACTTGTCAAGGATAAATGATGCATTGAAAATAAATTTGATTATCTGATTGTTGAAGGTATTCAAAATAATGTTCTTTATATTTTTAATAGTTTTTATTTTACATCTTTTCTTTCTTCTTAAATTATAAATGAATTGCAATTATGCCATAAAATCCTTGGACATGTTAAATTTTAGAAGTATTTATTATGTCTCATCATAATCTATTGGTTGGACTTAAAATTATCTCTTCTCATAATGGAACTTATGAAGGGTGCTTATGCAATAAGCAACACACTCAACCTTTTCATAGACAATATAATTCAAACGTATCTCATCCTTTAGAAATTACTCATAGTGATGTTACAGGACCACTACAAATTTCATCTCTTAATGTATTTATATATAATTAAAATTTTATTCATGATTACTCTAAAACTATTTGGACTTATTTTTCAAATGATAAATATGAAGTGTTGTCTAAATTTAAATAATTGAAAGTTTTTATTGAAAATTTTCAAACTTAAAAATTATGATATTAAAAACTAATAGTGGTGGTGCATATATTATTAAATAATTTGATTCGTTTTGTATTTCATGTGGTATTAAAAGAAAATTAACAACTCCCTATTCTCCACAGTAAAATGGAATTGTTGAGAGGAAAAACAAGACTATCCTAGAAATGGCTAGAATATATTGCATTCAACAAGTGTTCTTAAGTTTATTTGAGCCGAAGTCATGAACACTGGTGTACATATTCTTAATAGATTTTCTAATAAATATTTTCGTCTTTATATTATTACATAAAATTGGTATAATAAAAAACCAAGTGTTTCTCACCTTATGGTATTTGGAAGTCATGCTTCTATTTTTATTCCTAAAGTCAAAAGAAAGAAACTCAATCCTACCTCTTAGTCTTAAATTTTAATATGTTATGGAAGAAGAAGTAAAATATTAAGAGTGTATTATCCATATAAATGACAAATTATTGATTATAAGAATGTTTATGTGAGCCTTCTATAGAACCCTCTCAAGTTTCCTCTTATGAAGAGCTAGACACATTTGTTTATCCTTATGAATAAACAGATTCTTTAGAAGAAGGTGATCTAAATTTAGATAATTTTGAGTTTGAGGGGGAGCCTTATCTATTTTTTATTAAGTTTAAAATACCTAAATAAGGTGAATTCTTAATTCAATCTTCTAATCTTGAAAATTTTAATTAAATAACTAGAATTCAACATACTTATCATGCCTTAAAGACTCTGTATGAATGTTAATCCTAATATTTTGAGGAATACATTCAAAATGATAGATTGAAACATTTTATACAATCTAAATATAGATCCATAATTAAAAATCACAATTGGGATCTTATCCCTCTTCCTTTTAAAATAAATATTGTTGGTTCTAGATGGCTTTATAAAATTAAATATAACTCAATTGACAAAATTGATAAGTTCAAAGCAAGGTTAGTTTTACAAGGATATACTCAAAAACATGGTATTGATTATGTTTAATTTTTTGATCATATGAAAAAAATAAGTAATATTATTATGTATTGCTTTCATAGTTCAAAATGGTTGGTAAATACACCAAATGGATGTTAAAAATGCTTTCTTAAATGGTGATTTAGAAGAATAAATATTTATGACTCAACCAAAATGTTTTGAATAATCTAAAAAATAAAATTATGTATGTAAGTTAAAAAAAATATTTATATGGTTTAAAATAAGCTCTTCGATCTTGGTATTCTAAAATCATAAGTTTTTTTTAAAAACTAGGTTTTTATAATTGTTAGTCTAATAATGATCTCTTTATGAAAACTAAAAATAATCATAACATATTGATTGTGTTATATGTAGATGGTCTTCTCATTATTGGTAATCAATTTTTTTTTCTCTTAAATATAAATCTAAGCTAAATCAATATTTTAAGATGATTGGTCTAGGAATGCTCCATATTTTATTAGGCATGATTATATTTTAGGATAGAAATTTTATTTTAGTATTTCAATATTAGTATGCACATAATATTCTTGTTAAATTTAATATGATTGATTGTAATCATGTTTTACAACAATTGAAGTTGATGTTAATCTTGATCTAAATCCTACATGTGATAAAGCTAGTCCTAATTTATACACATAATTAGTTGGAAGTTTGATTTATTTTAACTATTACAAGACCAAAAGTTTCATATGTTGTAGGTGTTGCATTTAGATTCATGAAAGATCCATATCTAGATCATTGAAAATTAACAAAAATAATACTTAGGTATATCAAAAGAACTATTAATTTTTATGTATATTAATCTTTCATTGATCATTCTAATTTATGTGTATTTTGATGTTGAACATGTTGGTGACGTTATAGATTCATAAATCTAATTATGGGTATATATTTAAGTTTAGTGTTAGTGTTATTACTTTGAATAGTAAAAGTCAACATAATGTTTATATATTTTCTACAAAATTAGAGTATAGAAGTGTTATGGAAGTTGATGAATAATCAATGTGGTTGTGGAGGTTGTTAGAATAACTCCATATGGGTGTCTCTCATAGTATAACTCTTCTTTGTGACAATAAAATTTGTATAGCACTCATAAAAAATATAATTCAACACCAAAGAATAGTTTAAACTCATCATGAATAGTTTAATCCATGATGAGAAGTTCATTTATAATTTATCCAAGAAAAAATCCTCAATGGTGATATTGATATGTATTATTTTATTATAGATGATCAAGTATCAGATATCTTCACAAAATCACGTTGTACTATAAAATTTTACAAATCTAAAACAAACCTTTTAGAAATGTCATCCCAAGGGGGTGGGGGGTGGGGTGGGCAGTGGGTGGGCAGCGGGCAGGTGTGCATGAAAATGTCACCTCCTAATATCCATATGTTTTTCATCTCTATACCTCTCTATTATGAAATCATTGTAAAAAGTCATCTTATGTAATTTTTGTGTAAGATTCACCCTATGTGAGTATATAGTGTACCCAGTAATCAAGCATGTTTTTAATAGATATCCTTATGTTATAAAAGGTTACAAGTTCTTGTAAATGTATCCATGAGAAACTCTGAGATATAGTTCCACTATCATGTTAACCTAAATCATCCTATGTAGTTTATGGATTCTAATTCCTTTTGTACAAAAATATGATATTGGTATAATGGAGGTGTTTAATCTTTCAAGTGTTACATGCTAGCTTAAACTCATCATGGATGGTTTATGGATAATTGATTTTTTATAAAAAGGTAACTGACATGTATCCCAAATAAACATTAAGGGGAAGTATTAGAACAATAATGTTTGTGGGGTTACATTGTGGCTCACATTGTTCCATAAATAAAATAAATAATATATTTATTATTTACACAATGAAAAATTTAAAAGTTAGTCATAGTAGTAATAAATTCTTATGGTTAATTTAAAAGGGTGGATCAATTTTTTATGACTATTCATAACCCTTAAAAAGGTGTTTAAACCTTTGGTGAAATAAAAATTTATATTATTACAACATCATGATTTATGGGAGTGGTCGTCTTTGAATTTAATGTGAATAATTGTGAAGAAGTGAGGTGAAGAAGGAATTTATTAGGTTTATAAATGTTTCTCAAATAATTGAATAATTTTTGTGGGTTTTTTTAATCTCATTGAGGTTTTCTCACATTAAAACTATGTAATGTGCCTTAATTATTTCATTATTACATTATTGTTACAAGTTATGTAATTAATCATTTTATTTATTTACCTATCATTCCTATTAAACAAATGTTATATTCCTTTTGTTGGTTATTATGACATTCTTGTCAATGGATTTGTGATTGAATGGTGGCCTTATAGTATGTTGTTGAAAATGAATACACCCTTAGGAGCTAAAACTTAATATCTACAACATTATGATCCACATAAATATTATCCTCTATATGGCTCATGGGATTCACACGGAGATGATTATTGGTATAAATAGCCTACACATTGGGTTACAATTGAATGAAAACCTTTTACCTTGTTGGAAAAAAAATGCACCCTCTCTAAATATACACCACATCAAGTAATTCATCATCTCCATCATCATTTTGTTCCTAATAAAAAATATTTTGATTATATTTAATCACTTGTTATTCCATTATTAATATTATAGGATATTGAAGAATTTTATTGAAAGGAGATATATTATGAGAGTGGACTTAGAATTTAAGAAACACACATAACTACAAACCATTAAAATATAGAGTAGATGGTGCAAGATGATTGTTTCAAGAATCTCAGTTAGAAATGTATTGGTAAATATTCCTAAAGAATGATGAATTAGTTTATATGTACAATCGAATGTATAATCATCTCCAATCTAAGTGGTATAGGGTGATTATTTCAAGAATATCAAATTATGACTACATAGATGGATATGGAAAATAAACTTATGCTTTGGTAGTGTATTGAAAATAGATATTCTTAGATAATGTTGAAATGATTTATATGCACCAACAAATGTGTGGTTATCTACAATCTAAGCAAAACAGGGCAATTATTGTAAGAAGCTCAATTATGAATGCATTGATAAATATTCTCAAAGAATGATGAAATGATTTATATAAACCATTGCATGTGTATTCATCTCAAATATAGTGGTGTAGGTTGATTATTGAAATAATCTCAACTTATTAAGACTACATAGATAGATATGAACATTGATGATGCATCGATACTAGATCTTCTTAGATAATGATGAACTAATTTATACATAATGGAGAATGAGTAGTAATCTCCAATATAAGTGGTGCATGGTGAATTTTTCAAGAATCTCAACTCATCATGATTTCATACATGAAGTATATGGAAAACTAACTTCTAATTTTATGATGCACTAATACTATATCTTTTTGAATGATGATCTAACTTATACATATCAGTGAATGTATTAATCATCTCCAATATCAATGCTATAACGTATTATTTTAAGAATATCAATTATTACTGACCAATAGATGTTCCTAAATAATGATTAACTAATTTATAAATACCAAAGATTGAGTATTAATTTTCAATATGAGTGGTTTAGGTGATTTTAGTAAGAATCTCAACTTAATATGAAAACTATATAAATAGATATGGAAAATAAACTTTTAATTTGATGGTGCATTAATCTTAGATATTTTTGAGAAGGATAAATTGATTTATGTTTATTGACAAATGTTTAGTCATATCTAATATTAGTGGTGCAAGGTGATTGGTGAAAAGGTATCAATTATGATTGCATAGACATAATATGTATAAAATGATCTTGTACTTTCATAATGCATTGATATATCTTATCAGATAATCAAGTGCCCTTTCATAAGTCTTAATGAAAAATTTATACATTTAAACCCATCAAAATTTATAAATTTTAACACTAACATTATCTTATTCAATTCACAATTATTCATTTTTAAATCATTTCAATTTATACAATACATCATGCCCCCTCCAAAAAAGAAAGGAAAGCCATCAAAAGTGAGGAGCAAAGAGAGAAATAATTTGTTAAAAAAAACTAAAGCCAATGAAAAGAGAGATTAAAATGTGTTTGAGTTTTGATGATCCCTCTAAGAACTATGACAAGAAGTTAGGCATGATATTAATGCCAACTATTGAAGGTAACAAAGAATATGAACCAATGGAAGGGTATCATGAAGACAATGAAGACTTTAAATAAGAGGAAGATGAGGACAAGGATGATAAACTGAAGGATGAGGATGAAGAAGAAGATGAGGAACTATATTTACCTCTATCATTACCTGTAGCTCATCATATGATTCCCTAGAAAAAGACAAAGAGGAGCCTTGAGAACACTTGGGATAATGATAATTTATCAGAGCACTCAAGCTATAATGATATCAATGATTATAACATGTGATTTTATAATTAGTCATATGATAATTTCTATATCTTCCTATTGGTAGTAGACTTGACATATGCAATATCCATATCCTAACTAGGGTACATATCAGAGGTACTAATTTATTATGGATCATCATATTATGAATTATGTTCTTATTTCTAAGTTTTGGACATTCCCCCCTCAAAGTGGATGAATGATATACGTCCAATATTCTTCTCTTTTTATCAATCAGTTATGTGGATTTCTTCTATTATGCTTTTATTATTACAACTTGTAGTGGGTAGAATTTATAGTTCCTTTTGTTTTTACTTTTTTATTAGCTACTAAATATTTTTTAAATATAATTTAATTTTTAGTTAAAATTTAATTTTTTATTAAATGTGAAATATAAATATAAATATAAATAAAAAATAATAAAAATAAAAATCATATCATTATAATCTATGCCACAAATGATGTATAATCTATTAATTTTTTAATAAAAACTCAAATTGATTGATCCCTTTTCAACATGTATTAAGCTAGTAAAGTAATATTGGGAGTAAATAGGTTTGGTTTTTCATATTGATTTAGGTAGGTGTTTTTGTGAACCCCTTTTTTCTTATTTAGTGTTAACATCATTTTAACATGTTTTATAACTTAATATCTTCATGGTTAAAATGTTATACTATTTTTTTTGGTGGGATTTTAATTTATGTATGTTTAAATAATCTAGCATAACTTCCATAAATAGTCATTAATACAATGGAATCTCATTCCTCATGTATTTTTGATAATAATCATAAGATAAGTATTAAAAACTCACTTAAAAACCAAAAACATTAAATATTAAAATTTTAAGGTATTTTATACTCATGTGTATTTTAATCATTATCCAAATGACTTACATGAGTAGCCATTACCTAAATGGCATTTTTTTTCTCATGTATTTTTGGTAATAATTACAATACAAGTAGACCCACTTTAGTACACAAGCAACATAATCATTTGTTAGTGGGGGGATTAATTTGTATGGTTCTTGTGTGTTAAAGTGCCCCCTTGAATTTTAGTTATTACCAAAATTACATGATAAAAATGTCATTTAGGTAATGACTACTCATTGAAGTTGTTTTGATAATGACTAAAACACACATGGGTATAAAATTAACAAAAAAAAATATTGAATGAAAATTTCTCATGAAATAATTCAACTTAAAAAAAATTAATGAATATTTAGAATAAATAAAATAAAAAAATCCCTCTTTGTAATGAAAAACCTAATGTAGACCCTCTTTTTAATGAAAACCCTAATGTAGATGTTAGTTTCATGCTTGACGCAACTCCTAATGTAATTTCCTCAAGAATTGCATCATGCATAACTAAAAATTAAAATAATGATTTTCCATAATTAAAAAAATAAATGGAAAACACTTTCATTTGCTTCATTTTATTCCTAAAAAGATATAATGGGTCATTAAAAAAAATTAGGTGTACATATTAGTGTAATTTTCATTCCTAAGAGTTCAATTTATCATTTTTAGTATATTCACCTAGCATATATTGAAAGGTAATGAAAGTAAAATAGAATAAGAAAAAAAGGAAAGGAAAAATAGCAAAGTCAACCACTAGATCAATGACCAAATCAAGAGGAATGATTAAAAACACATCCTCTCAATTAATGAACATTGTTATTATTCATCAGAGGAATAAAACATGATAGATTAATATTTGGATTTTGAAACAAAAATTTAATTTCATTTAGGATTTTTTGTTTTAAATTTTTAATCTATATTTTTTTATATTTTTAAGTCAGAGGCTGTAGTACTCAGGTACTACAAAAAAATGCTCAAACCCTATCCAAAATAGAGGGAACTTTTTTGGTGGAAAGATATTGAATAAAAAGGGGGTAATGTTTTTAGATCATATGGTTTAGAAAGCAAGAGGGAGAAACACATAAAGGATGTCCTTATTTATTATTACATACCTTTTCATACCCTTAATGTTCACATATCCACTCTTTACTGACCACTTGACATACCCACTTATTACCATCCATTCTCTTATGGTATTGTTAACATGTCTATTTAGTTCAATGAGGTGGGGGACATTTGGAGAGACTCAAATGGTGAATGTTTTATGGAGTATATTCAGCAAGGGATTAGACATCTTACTAACACCAAAGCCCTAACCCACTTTGATTGGCCTATTTTTCCTAAATAAGATTTTTTTAAATGTGCATTTAACCTCTTGTTAAATGGATATGGGTAAAATATTATTGGGATTAATACCAACATGTATATGAGGGATGATTTGATAACAGTGAGGATTGTGGTCTACAAAAAAATGTAGAGATCCTAATGGTTTAATATATGTACACCACCCATTATACCAAGGATGGGTGAAAAAACATGATTGAAAAAATGGAGGGCATAAAAAAAGGGGAAAAAATGTGGGTGTGTCAAGGCCCCAGAAAATTGAAAAAAAAAAAAAAAAACATTACTCAACGCCAAAAAGGCCTTTAAAAAGTGCTCTTTGAATTTATATATTTTTATTTAAAAAAACTCTATTTTGAATAATTAAATTTACTATGTAGTTATTGTTAAATAACCAATGTAATTTACTTTTAATTATTTTTATAGCATAGGGTATCTGAACATAGCCCAACTAAAGAAGACATTCAATACTTTAAAAAGAATAGCTTATGATAATATGTTGTTATTAATATGTAAGTGAATTAATGCCATTTAATATTTTTTTAGATATTATTCATTTTTATTTTTTTATTTAGTTTTAATTATTTCTATTGTTTTAGGAAGTAATTGTAAAATCACACCCCCAAATGGTCATATATAGGTGGCAATGGAATAATGTTGGGAAATGCTTTTAGGGATATAGACATCAAAAAAGGCATACAAGTAACTACTAATTAGCTTTATTTCTAATTTATTTAATTAAATATTAAGCTACTAATTCTAGATTGGGTTTTAGTAATATTTAATGAGTTTATAAAGTTGGACTATATTTATTAAAATAATAGCTCAATTATTTGTATTTTAATTGTTATGTAAGGATTATTGGGTATCTCTTAAAGTACACCTCACCATATATATATATATATATATATATATATATATATATATATATATATATATATATATATATATATATATATATATATATATAAGGCCATAAAGAGATATTCTATGTACAAGGATAATGACATCGATGATGATGAAGATGATAATAATGATGAGGATGATGGTGGGGGGCATGTTATTGGTGGTGGTGATGACAAAGATGATGATGAAGAATATTAAAAATATTTATAATTATTCCATGATGAGATGACTCCCTTAAAATATTATATAAACTACTATTTTATAATTTGAAACTTTGTAAATAATATAATCTTATTTAATATTGATTATGAGTATGAGTTTTAAATTTATTTCAAGTGCCTTAAACAAATAATTAGTTTAATTGAAATTATTTTCTAATACTTAACTTTTAATTATTAACTATAAAAAAAATGATAATTAATATATTTTATTTAAATAATATATGTGGTAATTTATATTTTTATATTATTTAAATTTATTTTTATAAAAAAATAAAATAAATAGTAAGCTACAACTTTTTTAAAAAAATAAAATTAAAATGCTTCACTTGAGGCATGCACTAACGCATCTTGCATCAGGGTCAAAGTTTGATGGAGATTTAATGCAAGAATTGCTTCATGTATAATTTCTGATGTAACTTATAACATAAAATTTTCTTTCCCTAAATTTTAAAAAAAGGCACACACATGAAACCAAATACATTATCTTGACACTAAATTTCTTGACCCAAAATTGTCTATGTCTAGATTGTTAACACAAAAACTCTAAAATTGGCTCCAAAAGCACCACCAAACATGTTGACGCTAACATTTGAGTTGCATCACCTATCCTCAAGTAAATTATGTCAGAAAGGATCCCACATAAAGATGTGTTTTTTTCATTTTATAGTATTATTTTCGCTTGATTTCATCAAAAAGTGATGCAAAAACATTATAACCTACTTGTTATAAAAAATTACATTTAAATTTGGTAGTGTGGGCACCTTTATTAGTTGTGATTCTAATAAAAAAATGTTGTGCCACAAACCCATATGCATCCTTTTTAGAAATATTCTACATCTAATGAGCATTAACCAACTATGGGGAATTTGTACGTAGCCCACCTAGTTAAAGCTTTATTCCCTCTAAATGAAAATGCATGTATAGATCCTAAAAATTTGTCTTAATCATTCCAATGGTAGTGAGTCATTGAATTTCCAACACAATGTCTACTTTTCTCATGGGAATGGAGAATATAAGGAAATATAGTAAGTAATATTTTATGGTGAGTTTAATATAATGGGATTTCCTTGAGCAACTCGTTGTAACATTATTTACAATCATGACATAAAATTATGGAGATAGATAAATAAAAAAGTTCAATCATGCAACCAATTTAGTATTGATGAAGTTGTGGGTACTTCACAAGTTAATCAATATTATCACCCTCTATTGGTTTACAAAATTCATTACCTTGAGGGTTTTTGGGTTGATAATGTATTAAAGTTCATGGAAATAAATGGTAGGTTATCCACTAACTCCTCATTTGGCTCCTCAACAACCTCTAATTCTAGTTCTTCATTATTTTATTCACAATTAACACCTTTAATGTAGAAAAAAATCTTTTCAACACACATATGTTCTCAATTATATTTGCTGTTACAATTAAAACATAACCATTTTCACCTTTTTTCTTTAATATTTTGAGGATTCAATCTAGTAGGTTGAGGGAATGATAGTTTTGGAGTGTTTTGATCTATTATTCTCATGAATTCATACATTTTTTTGGCCAGTGTTGTTTCTTTTGCCTTGTGTGCCATGATAATATGTTAAGATGTAATTATTGGATTAAATATATGTGTACCTCATGTTGGATGTGATCTTTGAGCCCCCAAGAAATAATACATTCAAATTCTCATCCATGATCATATCTAATTGTAGGGATAAATTATGGAATTGATGAATATAATCCTTGACTGGTCTTGTTTGTCATAGTTTTGCTAACTCACTGATGCAATTTTCCATCACATTTTTTCTATAGTGCTACTCTAATTCATTAGTACAAACTAAATAGGAGATGATAAGAGTATTATTTTGAGTGCACAACCATCAATACCAAATGAATTACTCAAATTACAAATATAAATATGCCATTATAAATTTCTATCAATGTGGGATCTAATTTTGGTTGATCTAGATGACTGGATCCTTTTCATCAAATTTACACATTTCCAAATTTGGTAGAATGTTTTGAGGCTTTGAATTAGAACAAGCCAAAGCTAAGATTATATTGTATTTGGATTTAGATTTGCCTGGCCATAATATGCACCATGGTTGGGTTATGCATTGGTGAATTGTGGTTAGTTTTTCAAATTTTGTTTCAAGTCCATAAATTTATCAAAATTGTATGCAAGGTACTCCAATCACTAATTTATTTTGTCTACATATCCTTTATTGGCCATTTAACTATGTGATCTATGAAAGAAAACCCTATAACATAAGCTTCATCAATTCCCATTTTTTATACCATCTATTATTTTTTATGATTTTTTCTTGAATTAGTGGAACCCTTACCTTTGGACCCTATGGTGCAATCCTAATATGCAAATACTTAAAGGATTACGGTTCAAGTTCTAGAGTTTAAGTTTTAAGGATCATGGTTTAGAGTTTATGGTTCAGGGTTTACTATGAATAAAAATGGGGGATTATACCATTACAATTATCTCACTGAGACAAATCTAAAGACTATTCTTTCACAAGGGTTAAATATCTTTAAAATTTCCATAATTAGGTTTGAAGAGAATTATACCATCATGATGGTTTTTCCAATATCAATTGAAAGACTATTATATTGTGCAAGGTTGCAAAAAAAATTGGCTTTTTTGGGAAAAAACATTAATATCCCTGGTGTAGATGAAAAACTTTAAATTACTTATATATAAAAAAATTATATTTTTTGGACCTGCCAAGATAGCATACCTTAATTATTTGCATCACAGAACCTTCTCGATTCAAATCTTTGATATTGCTTGTAGTGAAATTACTTAGATAAATAAAATTCACAACAATGGAGGGAAAATCAGAAACATAAATAGCAAGAGAAAAAAAATAACAATGAATCACAATAGTAATAGAAGAGTAGAAGAGATTCACATAAATGATTTATAGCATAGTACTATAAAGGAAATCTATGATTGAATTGTGCTTTAAGGGAGCAATCTCCACAACCTTGTAATAAGAACCATTTTTTTAATATGATATTCTAATAGTAACCACTACCTATTATATATACCCTACTTAGGTTATGGATACTCCATAGGTCGACACTACTACCAATATGAAGATATAGAAATTATCACATAACTAAGTAAAAGGTTATGCTAGTTGCAAGCCAACCATACATATCTCAATATACACTATTATTTAAGGGCATAACAAAAATAATATTTTAAATTAGATCCATATTAGAATAGGGATGTCAATAAAAATGAATTGTATAATAGAAATAACTTCGGCATGTGGGAAAACGTATTTACAATTGAATGCTAGCTAAATATGAGAAGTTTCTCAGTGTACTTGATTACCAAATGAACCTAATCACTTGTCTATTTATAAACGATTTAAATTTAAACTTAAGTGAGAAATGGGATAAGAAGAAAAGAGAAGATAGTCCCATCTAGCTAAAATGAGAGCAAAAAAAAAAGTGTGAGGACTATACAAACAATCATGACATGTGTGAAGACCATATAATTAGCCCCAAAATGAAACAAGAAAACTTAAAATAGCCTAAATAAAACGATGATAAGTGGAAAAGACAACAAAACTAAAAATAGCTTAAACGAACAAAGCAATAACAAACGAAAGGAGGTTTATTATTATTAATAATAATAATAATAATAATAATTATTATTATTATTATTATTATTATTATTATTATTATTTAAAAAAAAAAAAAAAAAAAAACACCAAAATAAATAAATTATATCTCGAGTAAGACATTGCAAAAGATCTATCGCTTCAATCTAAACTTAGAAATGTATTGCCAACCTTGTGAAACACCTGACACAAAAATCTAAATATGAGAAAGCCTTGTTACCAAAAGTTATGAACTTAGAAATGTATTGTCAGCCTTATGAAAGACCTTACACAAAAATCTTAAATCTGATCTGTAACAGAAATTGCCTCAATTCTCATGAAGACCTATAAATCCCTATTGGCAAATTAACTATGAAGTTCCTCCCGTTTGCCTCTCGATTCTGGTAGAGACCTATAAAACTCCTATTAGCAAATTAATTATGAGGTTCAGTTCCTGTCTACCTACTCAGAAGAAGTAGGTACATAACGCTACATTTCCGTTTGGCCCGTACGATGACCTCACCTATACATAATGTATCTCTGCAAATCATAACTACTGATACAGGCATGTTGCAATTTAAATAGTGACAAAAATTCCATGACAGAGTGTTGATGAGGTCACCATCCATTAACTTCACCCAATTTCTGTCGGGTCATGACCTGCTCATACGTTTGCAATGATTAAACGGCTCAGCATTTCGTCTCCTGGTGCTTAGCACGTATTAAGTGCACGAGCTTCGCTAACTACAGAAATGCCAAATCACAAATAAGCAGAGAACAAACCATCAAGATGTTTTAAATAAAATTGATTGATTGAACCATGGAGGTTTCATTTGCAAAGTTTGCTACAATTCTTGACAATGTGTGGACTGTGTTATAAGTTGTCAACGATTTTATGTTAGAGACTAACATCACAACTGAACTAGCCTAGGCTTATCAATTAGTCGCTTTCCACAAGTTAGTAGCAGCTATTACAAGTTGTCAATCCACCATAAAATCTGCTCTGCAGGTTCTTAGGGCTGAGGCTAAGTTGCCAGTAAGCCGAAAAATAAAACAACATATTCTTGTTCGTTGTTCATGGATTAACATAAATAAACACTAAAAAGTGTTAAATATGCAAACATTTATCTGTTGATGGCCGGCCTCTAAGTACCAGCAGAGAGATGGTATATCGAAATGCTTAGCATGAGAATGTTTGCTGCACTGCTTGTGCCAATTCCTCCACACTAAGTTTGCACTCAATCCCAATCTGCAGTACGCCATAAACATATTATACACCAAACATAAACATTCTGTTTAACAGAGAATGACAAGCGTGTAACTTACCTTGAGTGTGAAGGAATTGAGGACTGTATCTTCTATGGTACTGATGTTGAGATGCAATATTTCGAGGGAGAGATTCTCCAGGGTCTGAACTAATTTGAGAATGTGACCGGGCATCTTAGGCGATAGGGTTTTCAACAGAGCGTTTGAGCCCACAATCTTAACTTCCACATCGGCCACACTGGACTTGGAATTTGCCACTAGCTCTTTAACCGTGTCAAAGTTGGGGTCCAGGAAAGGAGGCTGAATCTTGGGACGATAAGAATTGCAGGGCTGTGGGGTCCTAGGGCTGATGGGTAAGGGCAAAGGTCTAGGGCTCAGTGCTGCTGGTAACCTGGGGCTGGAGCAGGGCCGAGGGCTCAATACTTCTGCATACGCTTTTCTTTGCTTTTTCGACTCCAGTGACTGCAACAGCTGCTGTAATTCCTTGATGAATTCAATCACTCCACCTATGATCGATGCTTGATCGCCCTGAACAAGTCATACAATTTACATTAATGGATAATAACAGCAAACAAAACATTGGTCCTTTGAATCCACAACCTTTCATCTGATCTTGCTCTATATTAGTTAAGTAAAAACGGTGTAGACTCGCAACAGCACCTCTTAGTGCCATTTTAATACAAATAGATTATTTAAAGAGTATCAGTCACAATTTAAATCCACAACCTTTCATCTATCTTGCTCTATATTAGTTAAGTAAAAACAGTGTAGACTTGCAAACAGTGTAGACTCGCAACAACACCTCTTGGTACCATTTTAATATGGATAGATTATTTAAAAAGTATCAGTCACAATTTAAATCCACAGCCTTTCAACTATCTTGCTATATATTAGTTTTTAACTAAAAACAGTGTAAACTCACAACAGCACCTCTTGGTGCCATTCTATTGCCGATACATAGTATTTAAAGGGTATCAGTCAATTTATAGACGTGAGAGGTGCTGTTGCTAGTAGCACATTAGGCATTTTGAGAAAGAAAAACAATAGTAAGAGCATTGATGAAGAATTTTGAAAAAAAAAAATTGTAGAAAATTTTAAATCAACTTTCTGATCATTCTTCATGAATAAAAAGAACGATTAAAAATTTTTTCTACAATTTTTTTAAAAAATCTTCACTCATATACATCATAAACTGTAGATATACTATCTCTCTAATATTGTTAATGAAAAACGGTATAGATTATTGATTACTCTTTGAACATAGAAGCCTGGCATGAGAGAACGTAAGACAGCCAAGTGTTCGTTCATCTGCTTTCTTCTGTTTCTCTCAACAGCAATGTGTGTCATGCGTTGGCCGTCTCCTCCTTCTCCCTGATCGCTGCTGCTGACTGACGTGGGAACTGCCTTGAGACGCTTGTGTTTGGGTTTGTCTATGGTGTCTGTTTCCGAGTCTGAGAACTCAGAGAGATGTGTAGGATTAATCTCTCCTAATTTGGGTTGGAAGCTCTTGGATTTTCGCAGGAGAGCTTCATATGTTTCGGATTCAAGCGGACGTTGTTTTGAGTCTTCTATAAATTTGTTACCACTCCTGTCTTTGAGCAGCACGGATGCATGAGCTGATTCTGAAGGTTTGTGTGAGTGCGCCATGTATTTTCTCTGGAGAGGCTCTGAACTGCAATGTTGGTCGACGTTAGAGAGTGCAAAAGTATTGTTGTTATGGTTTGGGTATGGTTCTAACTCAGTTTCCTGCTCCAGTATGGGCAGTTTGAGTTGAGAGACTTGGGCCAAGTCATTATCAGCATCTCTCTTGTTGTTGTTGTTGTTGTTACATGTGCTGCTGCTCTCTTCTATCAGATTCATGAATTTGGATGCCTCCTGAGGAGCTTCCAAGAAATCCAGAATGCCGAATAAGTCTTGCGGAGAGGCAGCAGTGGCATGTGAGAACTGGGAGGTGAAAATGTCACACAATATATCTCCCATGGAAGTAGCTTCCTGATCCTCTTCAATAATGCTTGGAATTCTCAACTCTGTCATGTCAGAGGGAAACAATGGAGATATTTGGCTGCTAGATCTCCCTCGTCCCTACAAATTCAAAGACCCAGATCATTAGTTTTCAAATGATATATATATCTAATATGCCAACATCTTGGTTCTAGGCCCCCCTTCCGCTTAAGTCTCTTTAGAATCTTTATTATCAAACCAAACATCTCAGCTATTGCATTGCTCAGGAAAATGCTGATAAGATAAAAGAACTTACAAAAATATCTTCTGCTTCGCCCACCATATCTAAAGCTCTTTGGACAGATATTCTCTTAAAATATTAATATAAAAGGCTAGAGCCACCCCTGCATTCACAACTCACGTTTGTTTTAGCGTAAATAAAGATATTTTAAACACCTACTTCAAGATATATGTTATAAAATTGAAGAACATACATGAAATACTTCTATGGAATAGAATGTATAAAAAAGCAGCAATATATCTGGCTTGACAGAGAAACATTATTACAGAGAAGCTGATATACTTTATACTTTAGCTCAAGCATACATATATATATCCATCATCAACACGGTTAAATTTTTCTCTGCAACTTGTAGCTTTAGCTTTCAACGTTAAGATTATACCAAAAGAATATATTTTTGACACAGTTAGTATCAAATCTGCATAACATTACTAAGAAGTTAATGTCTTCTTGCAGCATAGCAAAGAAGATTGTCAAAGATGAACAATAACATGAAGCTTAAAAATCAAAAAATATGGAGAACACCAAACAAAATCAACAATGTGTATGTGGTTTTTCTTGCCTTTGCTTGGTTTTTTTTTACAAACCATTTTATTGTATAACCTTCGTTTTAATATTTTTAATAATAAAATCATCCTGAAGCGTTCCAATAGTAAATAACACTGAAGTTTAAAAATCAAGAATATATGGAAGGCGGCAAACAAAATCAACAATAATACAGTAGTAGCGCAGAAACTTGAGAAGATAACCTAGACCCATTTCAGTCTATAAAAAAACAAACCTAAATCCACAGTACCATATACTAATCATAACAGATGAAAATATCTAATAACTAAAACCAGAACCTGAGCTTCAAAAGATGTAATAACTACTTACCCTAGAGCAATAATGGTACAATGCTTCTCCCAATCATCATTGTTTTTCTTTGAATTCTGTCAAAAGTTTATCCCACATGAACACCTAAGGGAATTAAAGTGAGTTTTCAGAAAGCAAAGATTCAAGAAATGCTTTAGCTAGAGGAGTGCTCTTCAAAGACTGAATACTATTTGAAAGGACGGGGTTACGTTTCTAAGCGTTGGAGAGAGTGGAAGGGAAATTTGCCGTTGAAGTACGGAATGGTGTCAGCATAGAATGGAGCAGTGTGTTTCTGTGGTCTGTGCTTCACTCACATGGCAAGAGGACAAAATGACTGATTTTGTATTTTCAAATGCGCCCTTACTGCAATTATTTCAACAACGCTGCGGTTCCTGTTGATCTAAAATCTTATGACATGTATCCAACATTTTATTTGGGTAAGGATGGTCCATAGATTAATTTAATCCATGCTGTTCCCGTGCCTAGAGAAACGATAGAAGAAACAATGGAGGAGGCTTGGAGGCAATTTGTAAATGCATTGATTTGAGAGAATGAAGAGGTGATTTCAAGACAATTATTGTTTATCTGAATCCTCTGCTACTTCAAGTGACACCATTTACTGTTGTCCATTATTATTGTAATAACTTTTATCAGCTACCTTCTCCTCCTCCCCTTTGATAAAAAAATTCCGATAGCTATTTCTCAATGCCATAAATTAAAACCCATTCCCTTCATAAATTTACACAGGATGTCTTTCATGATTTGTTACCACATTAAAGATTATTATGACGTTTGCACAGTCAGTTTGCAGGCTTGGATATTATTGGTCTGTGTATGATGTGTAGGTTACGAAGAAGAGAAGTGAGATATGATGGCGACAGAACTTTTCCAACTTGTTTTCATTTTTGGCCGGAAACGATAGAAATAGACCTGTCTCAAAACATCCTTCCATGCTATCAGCAAAGACAATAAAGCTTATTTTCCTACTTGTACGCCGGTAGAAATCTACGGGCATTGTGTACAAAATTGATAATGCTATAGATGTTCCTCTCATAAAACGTGGAAAAATTAAATGTTCCATCGTCACACTATATGCAACTAGTTTATTAAATGGCATCAAATAAAGATTGAAAATGCGTATACTTCTTAAATTGCATTATTCTTTGCGTATTTATCAATTATTAGTTTAGATGAAATTTTATTCGTGTATTTTTCTTTTGCATTTTTTAATTGTTTTTTAATCGTATTTTCCCTTTTTTTTTAATTTTGTCTGTTTTTTCTTTATATTTTTGTAAGTGTTTCATAAAAAGATATACGATGTACATTTCATCCTTTCTGACCTAATTTTAGGTGCTTCAAGATTTTACGCCTTGATTTGTCGACCTTTCCCACTTGTTGTTAATTGGCTTAGGTCCTAATTTGAATCAAGAAATATATAAATACACAAAAGCATTAATACATCTACAAACGGTGATAATAGATGAACACAAGAAATTAATTCAAGTATTTAATAAAAATTGAAGACCATATATCATTTACCATTAAATCTTAGAATAAATCAAGTATTTATTGTAATATTGAAAGTTATTGTGAAATAGCCTTTACATCACACTAAATTACCTATTGAATTGTATTATACTTGGCATGCATTTTACAATATTGTGAACTCTTGAGGGCTTATCTTGTGCTGAAAAATCCAACTAACTATAAACACAAGCCCCAAAACAAATATGTTCCTTATCTTTTACAAGTTCATCTTCCCTATTAAAACTGTGAAGAATGAGATCAATTTTTCTAAGATATGTATGGCATTTTAGAAATGCAAGAGAGGTTTTTGGAACTTGTTGTCAAATTAGTTTATGCATATCTGCTATCTTCTAGAATTTATTATGTACAGTTCAAGTTTGCCAAAAATATTGAATGTATGGTTTTAATGAAGTGCTTAGTGGTTGTAATTTTTTTTTATTTCATTGTCATACCCTAATCATTATATTGTCATGTTATGAGGATTTTTTCTATTTTTTCATGAAAATAAGATATTCTTCTAAATCCTTGTCTTTATCATTATTACACTGGAATTGGAATAATAATTAGGTCTACATTTATTGTTTTACATATAATTATAATTAATTGCATGTGTATGGGTAGATGTGATGAAAACTTAATCTAGATCTATTTTATTCATATTAAATTTTGGTGAACTTGTATTTTCTTGCATCCTTTGTAACTTTTTAGGATTAAATATTACATTTATTTTAACAAAAAAAAATTATGGGTTAGTCCATTTTATTCTCTAAATTTTGCAAGCCCTAACTTTTATATGTTACAATCAAAACCCTTGATCATTCTTACTTGAATATTGTACAAAACCTCTAGAGTTATTAATTTATATGTTTCCACCTTATGCCATCCAAAGTAATTACATCTAAGACCCTAATCATGAAGAGTGCTAGGATAGATTGTAACCTCATTGATTTTATTAAAATTACATTAATTAGTCTAGATCTTGTTTTAGAAATAAAACAATATATACAAAATTAAGGTAGTATTGTTCCCACTCTTGTTTTTTTATTTCAAGTGATACTGAGATTCCTTTGAATGATAGTGGTAGAATAGATCCCAAGGTGATAATTATTTTGATAATGACTACCAAAATGAATTAGATAGAGTAGTAAAACTTGCACACTTTAGGAAACACATTACGACTCACCCTATGGAGATAGTTAAAATTATGTATGTGTTTTAATGAAAAGCACACAACTATCAAGAGATAATTAAATCATAAAAATGGGTGAATAATTTAGACCTAGGCTAGATACAATGATATAAAATTAAAATCAAATTTAGAATGTTTAAAGTAGGGAATTAAAATGCTTAAAATTTCATAATGAGAGTTTGTACAGAAACCCCTAATTTTTAAATTGCATGCATTATCGAAGGCTAAAATTAATATGTGTAAATAATTATTTGAAGACAACCCAAAAACATTCACTGATTTGAGAATTTTTAAGTGTCAAAATTATGCCCTTGATCATGGAAATGAATGAAATTGGTAGCTCAATATTGGCAGGTGAGGTTCAATTTTGGTAATCAAGGTTTGATCTTGGCTAAACAGTGTCAGATTGTGTTGATTTTTTCAAGCATCTTTGACTATTTCTAATTAAAAAATGTGTTTTAGCTTTCAATAATCCACTACGGATCTCCTACAATTACTTCTCTTTTGTCTCAGCCCTAATCAGTTACAACACCTTACAAGAACATTAAAATTTTGATTATTCATTGGGGGCATGCCTCAATCACAATCCTACTCTTAAATAGTTTAGATATCAACACTTATGTAGTTCAACAAGTTCAAATGGTGAATAACTTGTGTTCTTGAAAGGGAGGTCATGAGTTCAAATCCTGCAAGGGATGAAGTATATATGCCTCATATTTGAAGCACAATTAGGGTTCTATTGCATAACATGAGTATGAGATGGTCTCATATATTGTAAGCTACCTTGTACATCATAACCAAGGTGCTTGGAATCATGGATCTTAAAGGGATTTTATTTATATTTTCAAATAATCTAATGTAATCTGAAGATCCTAACCCTTTTCCGTAAGTGAGTTCAAGATGTTGATGGGTAACAATGTGAAAACATCAAAAAAATGTTCCAGATAATGCAAGGAAAGAAAAATAGATATTTTGTTTTGAAAGGTAACAAATGCTTACCATTTTGAATATTTTTAGATTTATGAAACTAAATAAATATTTATTTTAAAAATATATCCATTTTAGTAGATTATATTTTATTTATTAAAATTAAAGTTCAGTTATAAAAATATCAGATATTATATTTTAATATTTTAAATTTATTTTAATAAATATAATAAATTAGGGCCACTCTACATCTTCTAAAATTTATTTTAGAATTGTAAGAGTTAAAAATTAAAAGATGTTTTTTCTAAATATAATATGATTAGCACTTCACCATTTTCAAGATTTTAGTGTTTATAAGATTTAGCCTGAGGTTCTCTTAGTGTATATTTTACTTCTGATGTCTATGTTTGGCAAACCAATTGTCATTTTGTAGGATTTGGGAATTTTAAATTGATTTTTGATAGTTTTAAGTGTTTTAGGTGTGCCAAAATTAAATTTTATAAATATTTCATCTCTCAAGGTTAGTGAGAGATGAGATGATATTGATACACACATTTGTACACACTAAATGAATGCATCTTAAGTGTAAATTATGTGTCTATGTATAATATTTTAAAAAATAAATTTAGTTAATGTAACTTGATTAGCATCATTATTATTTAATTGAAAAAATAAGTAATTGGTTCAATAAGGGATCACTTGAGAAAACTTGAGTCTCAAATCATATTATATAATCATAATTAGGTTCATGAGATTTGATTGCCTTAATTACGTCTCTAATTGAACCAAATGACTAAATTATCTAATTAAATATTTGATTAGGGAAAGTTAAACTAAAAATCATATCATGAGATCATAATTATGTTCATTGGACTCGATTGACCAACATTACATTTGTCATTGAAAAAAAGAGTAATTGGTTCAATAGGTATTTGATTGGGAAAATTGAGCCCCAAATCAAATTCTATGGATTCAACTATTATTATAGGGAATGACTGACTTAAATTTCATTCTTCATTAAACAAATCAAGTCATTGGTTCAATCAGGAACTCAATTAGGAAAAAAATGAGACTCAAATCAAAATATATGCTCACAATTAGTTTTACAAGACTTGATTAGTTCAACTTGTATCCCTCACAGAACCAATCAAGTAATTACTTCAATCAATAATTCAATTGAAAAGAATTAAGCCCCAAATTACATTATATGATCATAATTGTGTTCATGGAATTATTTAGCCTAAATTACATCCCTCATTAAATTAATCAAATAATTAGTTTAATTTCATACTCAATTAAGGCTAATTGAACCCCAAGTACCATTATATTATTGCAATTAGATTCATAAATCGCAATTATCCCTAATTACATCCTTCATTGAATAAAATGAATAATTATTTTAATTAAAAACTTGATTAAAGAAAATTGAATCCTGACTCACATTATATAATTAAAATCAAATTCACCAAATTCAATTATAAATATATTAATTGAAATAAATGAAAAGTTGATTTCAAAACAAATATTGTGTATTTAAATCCTTTATTTCTTTAAATGACCCCATTTACTATTTCTCATTATTATTTTAATAATTTTTATTAGCTTCCTTCTCCTCTCTTTTAAAAAATGTCGATAACTATTTCTGAATGCCATGTATGATAATCCATTCTCTCCATATATTTACACAAGATGTCTTTAATGATTTTTCACCACATCAAAGATTATTATGGTATTTGCACAATTGGTTTGCACGCATGAATAGTATTGGTTTGTGTACGATGTGTAGTTTACGAGTAAGAAAAGTATGTTCCCATGTAAGATATGATGGCGATTGAGGTTTTAACTACCCATCTCAAAGCTTCCTTTCATACTATAATTAAAGATAATAAAGATTTTTTTTCCTCATACCTAGTAGAAATATATGGTCCATCTCAAAACTTCCTTTCATGCTACAAGCAAAAACAATAAAGAAGTCTCAAAACTTCCTTTCATACTACAATTAAAAACAATAAAGAAGTTTGTTTGTTTTGTTTTTTTTCTTCTTTTTTCTCTTTCTTGTTTTTTTTTTTGGGTGGTGCTACCAATGAGTATTATGTACATATTGAAAATCCTATAAATATTTTCCTTATAAAAAAAATTGAAAAAAAAGTAGTTATTTCTTTTGTCACATAATATATAATATTTAATTAATATATTAAATGATATCAAATAACTTTTTGTAAAGATTAGAAATATATACGCCTTCTAATTTGTATTATTGTAAATTTTAGTATATATTTATTAATTATTGGTTTAGATTAAATTTTATTGGGATATTTAATCTTTATGTTTTTAATTATTTTTTATCGGATTTTCTTTCTTTCTTTTTTCTTTTTGATTTAATTTGAGATTCTCTAAGATTTAAATTATGATTTTTTTATTTCTTATTTATTTTGAGTTGGCTTGAATATTAATAAGATCTTAATTTAAATTTAAAAAATCTAAAAATATGAAAAAATATGAATACATTTATAAATTATGACAATAATGAACACAAAAAATCAATTAAAAAAATAAAATAAAATTCATCAATCTAAATTTTTTTAGAGAACATCTAATATTCCGTCCGCGCCACTTGCGAATTGGGATCTGGTCAACAAAGTCTAGGATGCGGCCGTGGAGGCTAGGGTTTCAGCATGGCCGCATCCACAGCCATGCTTCCTCTTCCCTCAACCCTCCGCGTGCAACAATATTAAGGTGCAAAGTTAATTATGACCAGATGTTTGTAATTGAGTAATGTGTACATAAAAATATTATACTATGATAATGTTGGTTTTAGTAAATTTAAAATTGCTTACATAAATTATAAAAACATTTAGTCTAAGTATATATTGTACCTAGTTGGTATAAACTATACTTATTATGCTTATTATTTGAGTTAAATAATATAGTGGAGATTCATTCATAAGTTAAACAGATTGAATTTATGTATTTTGATTATTCTTGTATTTAGAATGTTTTATGACTATTAAAAGGAATTAAACTATATGAATTTGTTGGTTATATTTAAATTAACCAAATCTCACATTGTTGGTACTGAATAGGTAGTGAGATGGACTTCACTAGTTTACTTATTGTCACCAATCTCAGATGAAGTTAATCCAATCAAGTGGTGTGTATGAATTTTAATGATCCTATAGATAAATAACTATTAAAATTTTTAGCTAGAGTAATGTTTAGTTAACCATTATCATTTCATATGTATAATTTACATGTGTGTGTGATATCATTTAAATAAAATAAAATAAAATTCATCAATCTAAATTTTTTTAGAGAACATCTAATATTTTTAATTAAATTTTAAAAAAAATCAAATATTTATTATAACATTGAAAGGCCGTGTAAAATAATCATTCATCATATAATTAAATTACATTATACTTAACATGTTTATTACATTACTATGAATTTTTGAAAACCTTAATAAATAAATTAGGCTTGAAAACTTAACTAATCATAAGCACAAGCCCTCCTCTTCCTCTCTAAAACAAACAACAAACAAAAAATCTCTGCAAATTCAACCACCCTATTAAATTCTGTAGAAAAAAACAAATTTTACAAAGATTTATACCTGATTGATAGCTAATTCGAAATGCCATAAATTATAATGCATTCCCTTCATAAATTTACACAGGATGTGTTTCATGATTTGTTACGACATTAATGATTATTATGACGTTTGCACAGTTAGTTTGCAGGCATGATTATTATTGGTCTGTGTATGATGTGTAGGTTACTAAGAAGAGAAGTGAGATATGATGGCGATGGATTTTTTTTTTTAACTTTTTTCATTTTTGGCCAGAAATCGACCTGTCTCAAAACATCCTTACATACTAGAAATGTACAAAAGTGAGAATCCTATAAATATTGCCTTCATAAAACGTGGAAAAATTAAATATCCAAATCGTCACACCATATGCAGCTACTTTATGAAATGGCGTCCGATACATTTCGGAAAAATTGAAAATTTGTACGCTTCTTAAATTGCATTATTTGCATTATTCTTTATGTGTTTGTCACTTATTAGTTTAGATTAAATTTTATTGTTGCCGTGTTTCCCATTGTTTCTTATTATATCTTTCTTTATTTTCCCTTTTTGTTTCCCTATATTTGTATGAGTTTTCTTTTTAAAAAATATATAAAAGATATGATGTACATTTTAGGAAATAGACCTTTTTGTATTCTTGACTTTTGGGCTTTGATTTGTCGTCCTTTCTCATTTGTTATGAGTTGGTTTCGGTTTTAATGTGAATAAAATAAAATTATAAATACATGTATATCAATACATTTACAAATAGTAACAATGGATGGACATAAGAAATCGGTTTAAGCATTTAGAACAATTATTCAAGAATTTAAGGAAAATTGAAGAGCATTTATTATTTATTATTAAATTCTAGATGAAATCAAATATTTATTATAATATTGAAAGTCATAGGATAATAATCATTGCATCACATTGAATTCGATGGTTGAATTACATTATACTTAGCATGTTCTTAGTAATATTGTAAACCGTTGAGGGCTCTAATAAATTGTTTGTGCTTAAGAACCCAATTAACCTTAAACACAAATCCCAAAACAAATATGTTCCTTATCTTTTGCAAGTTCAACTTCCCTATTAGAATTTTGAAAAAGGATATCAATTTCTCTAAGATTTATGCACAATTTCATAAATATGAAAGATGACAATCTCTAATAGATATGAGGTTTGTTAAATTTATTTTTGGTACATCTAGAACCCTTGCAAACATTAGGAATCAATTTGAATGATAAAAAAATTTCTACAAAATAATCATTCTTTTTATTAAAATAAACACTAAGTGTAAAAATTATATCCAAAAAAACTTATGTTCAATATTGAAATCTTGAAAATGACTAAATACTTACTAGATTAAATTTTGAAAAACTATCTTTTAAATGATAACTTTGAAACCAATTCTAAAATACAAAGTTATTATAAATTATTATATTTAGTAAATTAAATTTAAAACATAAATATAAAACATATTATAAAAATAAATATAAACTTAAACTTATTTTGTTCAATATAAAACTTATAATATAACCTTACCAAAACATATATCCGAGTCAACACATATCTATTCCATATGGATATATGATTTAGATGAGTATTCATTCTCTTCTCTTTCTTTTTTTTTCTTCTCTCCAATTTTAGCTTAGGATTGGTATACTTGAATTTGACTATTTTTCTACACAAATGGACAAGAAACAAATCTATGGAGTTCCTCTATCTTTTACCAATAATTTTATTTATGTTCATATATAAAATTCTAAATAGGTTTTATCAAGTAGATTGTCTAGTTAGTTAGTTTATATATGTTTATGTTTATATATATATATATATAATATTAATTTTTTTTCTTAAGTGACTTCTAATGATTAATAGATACATATATTGAAAAATGTTAACAACTTTTGATATTATATATTTAATAAAATTAAAAATACTTTAACACTATACATTTTGTCAAATCAATCTAAACAAATAATATTTTTCATATTTGGCGTGACAGATAAATGGTGTTTCATTTTTTTGAAATGCTCGATTAAATAATTAATTTAAAAAAATATATAGAAATATATATCATCAAGTCCTCCACATATTCACAAAAAATAATTAAAAAAAATCATTTATTTCTTTCAAAAAAGGCTCGGTGAACATGCACTCATTTTTTTATGAAACTATAATAATATAAGGAGTGACACATTAAAAATTATTACACTCATCTAAAAAAATTATTTAATTGAAAAATTAAAATCATTCTAAATGTTGTAACTTCTATTTTAACATAAAATTTAAATTCTTTGTGAAAGACCCTCAAATTGTCAGTTGAAATTTAAGCGAATTTATTTTTTTAAATATCATTCTCACTTAAGAGCCTATTTTAGTCCCACATTACCTTGAACTCATCCCCCTAAGTATGAGACAAATAAATTTCTATATGCTCTTTCACCATTTTATCCTATGTTTATCTTGCACAAATGAACTCATATACATTTTTATTTATAGAAAATATGTGAAACTAATAACAGAAGTATGCATACTCAAGGCAACTTCCAAAAGGAAAGAACCTAAAAATGAGGGAAAGAGGAATGCATATGCACATAACTTAGAGGGAGGATAAATCACAAGTTAAGTTAAGGGTGTGGTGAGGATAAACGGGGACTTTAAAAATATGTTGATGCAAACTAGAAGATTCCTAATAACAAGGGTATTTTACCTTTGAATCAAAGTTAACAAGAGGGCCTATAATGCTTAATTCATCCCAAATATGCATTATAATTATTAATTTATTAAATGTTTACAAGTATTTAGAGATATCAAAAAATTATTAAATAATTTATTGAAGTATAGAAATTCATATTAGTAAAAATTTGTATTTCATTAGTTTTCCTAGGCGATAAATTAAAACAATAATATTAGAGTGTTGCTTTTAATATTGTACAACATTGACGGGTTTTTAAAATATCAATATATTTTAATGTTTATATTGTATAACAAAAGCTCTAAAATAAGCATTTTTTCCCTTATGGTTTCATATCTAATTTCCCAAATAAAATAAAATAATTATAAGTTTTGAGTGATAAACGTGAAGTTTCAAAAATTTAAACAAGGTTTTTGGTGCCCTAGAATTGATGAATCTAATTGTTAAATCAAAATTTTTATGTCTAAAATAATTCCAAGAATATTAATTTAGTAGTTTATACATGTATAAAATGTCAATTGTATAGTCTATACATTAAGGCTTCAAGTTATGTGATGTTTGTGAGTTCCTCTATCTCTCTAAAAAAAACTTAGTTTCTGGGGTTACATTATAAAACCTATCTTTTGATCACTCCCAAGAAAAATATAAAGCTAAACTCTATTTATTTATCTATCTATTTTATATTGGAAAATTAATTTAGTATAATTTATTGTTTTTTACATATATTTTAAACAAATTAAATGTTTATGAATATTTTTGTTGCTTATTTAGTATAAATCCATTTATTCATAATACAAATATTAATTTTTATGAGTAATATTACTTCACAAATTCTAATTCATAAAATCTCAAAACAAATAATAAAATTAAAATATCCCAAGATTATCCACGTGTTAGATTTTGTGTTTTTCAAATACATTCATTCAACCTTACCAAAATTATTGCTAATTAGAAATATCTTTTGAGTTTGATGCAATAGTGTAGTTAGATTGAGCTTATATATGTCACCAATCAATGTGGAATTCATGGAGAAGCTAATGGATATGTTAATTAATATGATGCGTGAAAAATATAAGATAAGCACTTCAATCAATATATCTCAACATT
Source organism: Torreya grandis (assembly GCA_037957365.1). Lineage (NCBI taxonomy): Eukaryota > Viridiplantae > Streptophyta > Pinopsida > Cupressales > Taxaceae > Torreya > Torreya grandis. The sequence goes on from JARHVA010000669.1 coordinate 4,730,731, forward strand.
TTGGGCAGGGGTCTAGCTCGGCTAGCTAAGTCTTTCTTGTCGCAGGAGGCTGGTCATGAGTTCTAGTCCCCCTCATCCCCGTGGTACCAGATGGTTATGTCATGCCAGCACCGCCGGTCACGTTAAAAAGTTTACCCAAGCGCACTGCAGGTTATATGGGGTGACCATGCTGTACTCGATTCCTACAGCCATATATATATATATATATATATATATATATATATATATATATATATATATATATATATATATATATATATGTATATATATATGTATATATATATGTATATATATGTATATATATATATATATATATATATATATATATATATATATATATATATATATATATATGTATAATATCAACATTTTTTTAAATAGATGTATTTAAGATACTTTTACTAATTATGTTGATAGGCATAACCTACATTCGTTGATATTCATTTAATCATCACAGAATATTTTTTCTTTTTTCTAAAGAAAATGATTGAAAATTGTAATATTTTAGATATATGGTGAAATTTGAGGAAGGTTTATTTATTTTTTTAAATATATTTTAAGCCACAATAGTGTTGTTAGATTTAGGCTATCTATCACTTATTAAAAAAAAATTAAAGAAACATATTTAAATTGATATTTAATATTGACATTTTTGAAATGTGTATTTTAAGTATCTAAACTAATTTAATAATTTTATAAGTAGAACATAAATATCAAATAATAACAATTAAAAATATTAAATTAGCTATTGAGGGAGGAAATAGTACTAATCTAGGGTTCCTATCATATGGTAAGCATGAGAACGTGAGAGGAAGAAAGATTGAATAGAGTGTGATAAATTTGAGGATGCCTTCAATATATTTTGGTGCAATGGTGTAAAGAGGAAAAGGTTTCCATGGAAAAAACTCTTCAGTCTTCATGACATTAATGGAGTCCCACATTGAATCGAAAAGATTCTCCTCTTATAATAGATCTACTAACAAGTTATATGTATAAATGGTGTGTTTTGTGTCATCAATTCTTCAATTCTTTTATTTGAAAAACATGAAAGTTATCAAAAAAGTTATAGTTCAATTGGTGAGGATGATGGTTGCTTGTATCCATCCACTATTATATAACTTGAAAAGTCAACCTCCCTCTAAATACTTAACACAAAGAATCACGCAATTAAAACTAAAATCATACCCCTTGAAATATAAACAAAATTATCAACATTTTATGTAATTAAAAAATAATGTCAAAACCTCCACCCTAAACTCAATTATAACCCTAACCTTGGGTAGAGTTTGTAACATATTCTTCGGGTCTTTTTAAGGTTTTCCTTTGTTTCTCTCTAGTTTTTGTATTTCATTTCTTTGTTCAAGTTTTCATGTGTCACATCCAGCGAGTTTAATGTAGTATTTTACTTAATTTTGAAATTTTATTAGGTCTCATAAAATTTAAGCTCAAAAATCTACTTTGGAAGACCGAGTGCTTTACAGGGATTGAACGGCCTAGAAACATCATTAACCACCTTTTTTCAAAATTTAGAAATAGTTATGCATGATAAATTTGAGGAGAAAAATTAAAATGATAGAGCCTAACAATCCTTAAATGTCAAAGAAAATGAAAGGAATAATATATTATTCCATATACATATTTCATAATATTCCATGAAGTGGTGAGAAAAGTATATTTCTAAATATCACATAAAGATGAATTGTGTCTCAACCATGTACATATTTTTCAAGTATACCATGAAGAAATTGGCTTTTTACTATTTATTTTTGGAATAAACTTGATATTTTTATGTCATTTGTTTATTTCATTCTTTTTTTTGTTTTGAGAAAGTCTAAAGAATCAAATATTATAAATATTATATTCCTTTTGAAGGTGAGGTAATTAACTACTACTTTTTTGGTTCTGGTATTTTGAGGTGAGTTCATTGTAGGGAATATTTGAGGGAGCATTTTATTTGGTTTGTAAATTTTTTTTTTTTTTTTTTTAATAAATTAATCCATTTACTTTAGATTTTGTTATGTTTGTTGTTTGAGTTTTTAGCTATAGATAAATTAAATATTTTTTTGTTTTTTCGTTAGATGTAATATAATTATATTGAGTGGGGTTTGAATGAATGAATGAAAGATTTTAATGATGTTCACGAGATTAAGTAGTTTAAAAGATTAAGATTCAGAACATCAAGATATTTTCACATTTTTTTCAATATCAAATCATTTACTATGAAATTTGATCAATAAATTGGTTATATTGTGAAACCTAGACTCCTAAAAAAACTCACTTAAGTTATCTACTTTGAAACTATTTTCATATTGACTTTGAATATCCACATAAGTAGCACATTCAATGATAAAATGCCATTTAGTTTCAACCACCCCTTTGCTATAAAAAATGCAAGTTCTTTGTTCCTATTATTCTTTGGGAACTGTCCATCTACTAGTTTCACACTTAAGATGATGTGATCCAATCTTTGATTGAGCCACTAAAATCCTAGCATTGCCCTTAAAATCAACCTGCATATAAACCTTCTCACCATGCTCCCACTTGGAATTGAATTCTTTAATGTACTGTACTTTTTTACAACTTATCTAATTTGTCTACATGGTAGTTCTAAATTTTTCTAACACAAACTTTTTATTTTCTTGTTAATGTTAATACATTCTTGAAAATTAATGTCCTACTTGACCATCCATTTGTTATTATGGTTCATTTATATCTTCTTCTCCTGATTTAATTTATCCTCTAACCACTTAACCAATTCATCCATATCTCATTAACAATAACCATTTAATCAATTCACCCATATCTCATTAACAATATTTTTATTGTATTCTGAATAAATTTTTATTGAGTTATCAACATTTTTATTTCCATTTAAATTATATTTTGATATAATTTTTTTATCATATTTATAAATAAATTAAATTTTTTAATATACTATTTTTTTAGTTTAATAATTCTATTTATATAATTAATTTAAATTTTTCTTATACATTAATGAACCCAAAAGCTAATAAGAACAAGAAATTTACCAATAGGTCAAGATCTTGAAACAATACTTAGAATTGATTTGTATTGATTGCTTGAAATAATTACAGACACAAACCATGTTTAAATAAGCCTCAACTCAGAATTTAAAGTTGACATGTAAAAATTTGAAAAATCTAAAATCTAAAAAAAAACTATTTTAGCAGCGATTATTTATAGTGATTTTCACATGCAAGCACACGTGGATCTAAATTTTTCTAAAATATTGTAAATAATAAAATTAACCTATGAAATGAAATTCAACTGAACTTGACTTCCAGTTCTAAAGATATACAATTTTTAAAAATAAAAAATTCTTGAAAAAATCATTAAACATTAATTTTGGACCCTTATATGATCATGTTTGGCCTCCAAAAAATATCAAAATCAAATTTAAGTGGATAGATCTTCTTAGGGTAGAATTGAGCCTTTCACTATAGTCATTTTGGCACGTGAAAGAGCTCAAATGGACGTATGAGTCAAAAGTTATGGCCTCTAAAAGGTTGACCTTTTTTTTTACATCATTCTCCTCTGGTTGAAAATAACTCAGCTCCTGCGAGTTGCCCTGATTGTACTGCTACTATTTTTCCTTGTCAATCTTCTTCATCTCCCATTCTATAATCCAAGTGTTGTGTTCTTGATATAATCCTTTCCACTACACTAAATCCTTGTTATAATTCCCTTGCCTTATGCTCATTGTCTTCATATCCAAAACCTGCATTATTTTTTCTTTCTTCTTCTTTGGAACTTGTTGCTACCAAATTTTTTCTTCATCTTTGTCATCTACACCATCTTCTCCATGGAATTCATATAAATATGAAACATTAAATACTAGAGATATATTAAAATTTTGTGATAAACTTACCTCATAGGCATTATCAATGATTTTTTCATAATTCTGCATAGTCCAAATTTCGTATACTTTAGCTTATTGTATTTTCCTTTTGGAAACCTCTCTTTCTTCAAGTAAATTATTACCAACTCTCCTTCAAATACATTGAATTTTATTCTGACATCCACTGCTACTTTATATTTCTCATTACTTTCCTACAACTTTCTTCTTACTCCTTGCAACTGTTGCATATGCTCTACAAATGTGTATGCATCATAACTAATTCGATCTGCAATTCACAATTGTACCAAATCTAAAATACTCATAAGATTTTTTCCATAAAAAAATTGAAAATGTGACTTTCCTATTGATCTATTCACTAAACTGTTATATGCAAACTCAGCTTATGGTAAAGCCAAGTCCCATTGCTTTGGCTTTTCTCCCACTATGCATCTCAATAAAAAATTTAAGCTCCTATTCACAAATTTTGTTTGTCCATCTATTTGTAGGTGATATGCACTACTGAATTATAGCTTAGTACCCATCTTCTTTCACAAAGTCCTCCAAAAATGACTTAAAAATTCATGTCCCTATTTGAAGTAATAGTTTTTAGAACACCATGCAATCTCACAATATCTATAAAAAATTAATTTTGTAACTCTAGTGACATCATTGGTTTTCTTACATGTAATGAAATAAACCATTTAAGAAAATCTATCTATAACAACAAAAATTGAATGGTTATCTCTCTATGTGTTTGGCAATCCCAACACAAAGTCCATACTCAAATTTATCTATAGTCCTCTTGAAATTGGTAATGGCATGTATAGCACAATATTTTATGTATGTCCTTTAGCCACCTAACATATTCTACACCTTTAAACATACTTTGTCACATCTCTCTTCATCTCTGGCCAAAAATACCTTTCCTCCACCAAAGCTATTGTCTTCATCTTACAAAAATGTCCAGCCAAACCACCACTATATAATTCTCTTATTATATTGTCTTGTAGTGACCTAACTAGAATGCATAATTATTTTCCTTTGAAGAGATAACCTTCTTATTTAAAATACTTATCATGAATAGCATCTATCCTATCTATTAATGGATCCCAGCACTGCTCAGTGACCTTGCTAAAATATGGATTAGTATCATATAATTATTTAATAGATTCAAATCCAACTACTTCACTCACCATAGTAGTTAATAATGCTACCTTCTTTCTCAATGTATCAACTACTTGATTTTGTTTTCTTGATTTATGTTTCAACATAAAAGTATACCCCTACAAGAAATAAACCCACTTTGCATGCCTACTATTCAACTTCTTTTGTGTATTCACATACTCCAAAGCTTCATGATCTGTAAATAGTATAAATTCCTTAAGCACTAGATAATACCTCCAATGTCTTAATACTTGTACAATTGCATAAAATTCAACATCATAAATAGAATATTTTATTCTTATTTCATTTAATTTCTCACTGAAATACACTATTAGCTTTCCTTCTTGACTCAGCACAACACCAATTCCCATAAATGAAGCATCACAATCAACCTCAAACACTTTGTTAAAATCTAGTAATGCTAAAATTGACCTTTTTTAATAGTTTTCTTAAAAATTTCAAAGCCTTTTTTCATTGCTTTAGTCCATGCAAATTCTTTCCCTCTCCTGCAATCTATTATTGGTGCCACAATACTATTAAATTTTTTAATAAACTTTTTATAAAAAGTTGATAAACCATGAAAAAAATTAGCTCTATAATGCTTTTTGGAATAGGCCATTCAACAATTTCTTTTATATTTTTTTCATCTATTTTCACACAATCTTCTAAAACTATAAATATTAAAAATACCAAATTATTCTGCATAAATCTACACTTCTTCAAGTTTGCATACAACATCTCATTTCTTAACTAATCCATTACCATTATTAAATGTTGTAATCGTTCTTCTTTAGTCTTACTGAATATCAAAATAAACAACCACAAACTTATCAATATATTCTTATAACATTGTATTCATCACCCTCATAAATGTGCTAGGTGCATTAGATAATCTAAATGGCATCACCATCCACTCATATAAGCCATTTGTAGTCTTGAATGTTATTTTCAACTCATCTCTTTCATGAATTCAAATCTAATAATAATCACTCCTTAGATCAATCATGCAAGCACATCCATCATATCATCTAAATGAAGTATAGAGAACATATATTTTATTATAATTTGATTAATTTCTCTACTATTCAAACACATTCTCCATCCTCCATATTTATTTAGAGTTAGAAATATTGGTGCTACACATGGACTCATACTCTCCCTTATCACTTTATTCCTTAGGAATTTAGTAACCTATTTATTTAATTATGCATGTTCTATTGGACTCATCCTATAAACTACTTGATTGGGTAGAGTTGATCTTAGAATCAAATCAATGTGATGTTGAATATATCTCTTTGGTATTAAACCATTTGGTAACTCATCAGGTATAACATCTGCAAATTCTTTCAACACTCTTGCTGCTTATATTAGTATTGGCACCATTTTTTTCATTCTTTGCTACTAGTGCATAATAACCTGCTACCTTCATATCTTGGATAATTTTTTTAGTACAGAGCATAATTTTTATCTTATCTTCCTCTCTAAGAGGTAACAAAACTACCTTTGTATCACCTTTCTAAAAAGTGTATGTGTTCTTTGCTCCATCATGAACTAATTTCTTGTCAAATTACCATAGTCTTCCCAATAACACATGACATGCACCCATTGAAATAATATCACATCATATTTCATCATTATAACTATTTCTTATATAAAACCTTATTAAGCACCTTTATTCTACTGTAACTTCTTTTCTTTTCTTAAACCATGAAATATGATAAGGATTAAGATGCTTTTTACATTACAGATTTAGTTTCTCAATCATTTCTTTAGAAATCATATTTTCAAAACTACCACCATCTATAATACTTTGCATACCTTTCCACCTGAAGTACATCTTATTCAAAAAATATTTGATCATAGCCATGCATCATCACATTCTTTATTATGCACTTGATATTTCCTTGGAGAGATCATGGTTTTTCTCATAATGAGATTCTCTCCAACATTAGCTACTACAACTTCAGTATTTTACTCTTCTATTTTAGCCTCAACTAGATTTACTCTTGGGTGATCTTCTCGTCTCCTTACTTGATATTGATAGTGTGGACACTCAATGCTCTATGCCCTTTTTCTCCACATTTATAATAGACATAATATTTACGTTGATTTGAAAATAATCTTCTAGCACCACCATAATCTTGTCTTCTCTAAAATCTTCTTCCTCTTTGTTGGTATTGAAACCCTTGTCTATTAGCATCTTGCCTTTCTTCACCATGTGATGATTCACCTTTGTTGGCATTAAAGGCACCTTTGGTGGTATTAAAACCACCTCATCCCCTTATTGGATGGGATCCACCTCTTTTTAGACTAATAAATGTCCTTCTAAAATTATGTCTATTTTATTTTTTTCTTTCTTCAAAGCTAATTGATAAGCCTCCTCCATGTTAAGTATTCTATGCATGCTTAATTCATCTTGAATATAAAATTTCAAACCATTTACATACCTTATAGTCATTTTCTCTTCTATTTCATCATGATCTACTCATATGGAAAGTTTATAAACTTCATCTATATACTCTTATATATTGTGATCTTTTTGCATTAAATTCTGAAATGTTCTGTATAGAGTTTGTGCATAATTCACAAGAAGAAATTTCTCTCTTAGCTTCTTTTCCATATTTTTTCATGAATTAATCTTCTCTTTACCTTTTCTATATCTCTCTTTTTGTAGGTGATCCCACCAAATCCTTGCATAACCTTTCAATTTCATGCATGCAAACTCTACCTTTTTTTCTTCTCTCACAGTCTTTCATTCAAATAACTTCTCCACACTATTCATCTAATTAATCAACTCCTCTAGTTTTAAACTACCTCCATAATCTAGAACGTCAACCTTGATTCCTTCATTTCTTCCTTATAAATCCTGAACCATCCTCTCTTCCATCGATGGTGGATGCTCTTGCTATTCTTATTGCTTTTCTTCTTGCTAAACTTCTTCATCATGATCTGTGTCTTCCTCATCACCACCTTTTTTTCTCTATTGATTGGTGACAACCTCTATTAATTTTTAAACTTGACTCTGCATCTCTTGTATATTCCAGTTCGTCTGTGCAAAACCTCCTCATGCTCTCACCATTCTTTACTCCTCCAGGATTCAAACTTGCTTTGATACCAGATAATAAACTTGAAAACTATCAAAAACAAAAAAATTACCAATAGGCCAAGATCTTCAAACAATACTCAAAATTGATTCATATTGATTTATTAAAATAATTACAAACCTAAACCATGCTTAAATAAACTTCAACTTAGAATTTAGAGTTGACATGCAAAAATTTGAAAAATCTAAAATCTAAAAAAAATGTATATATTTAGTAACCGCTATTTATAGTAAGTTTCACATGCAAGCACACGTGGCTCTAATTTTTTTTTGAAATAACCTAAATACTAAAATTATCCTATGAAATTAAATTAAATTAAAATTGACTTTCGGTTCTAAAAATATATAATTTTTAAAAATAGAAAATTCTTAAAAAATTATTAAATATTAATTTCAAACCCTCAGATGATCACGTTTGACCTTCAAAAAATGTTTAAATCAAATCTAAGTGGATAGAGTGTCTTAAGACAATCAAATTTTTTTATATGATCATTTTGACATATGAAAGAGCTCAAACGGAATTACGAGTCAATAGTTATGGCCTCCAAAAGGTTGGCCTATTTTTTCTACATCACACATGCCCTTTTATCTCTTAATTAATATTTAAACAAATAAATAAATAATTTTTTTATTTATTTATAATTTTGGTTTTTTTATTTCTTTCCATTTTGGATGTTACCATATGTTTTATTTTTGGAAAACAACAATTTTAAATTTTATAAATGTGAATAGTTTAATAATATTAATTTAGAAGAATTTTATGGAAAAATAAATATTTAAATTTAAAACCATAAGTAATAATGTTATTATAATTTTCAATAATTACATTTATAGTGAATGTAGGTTATTAATATGTATTAGGAATTACTAAGAAATTAGGAAGGAGTTGTTGAGAGTGTTATATAAATTTAATATATAATTCTTGTATAAGTAGCTAGTGTGAGGCTTTCATTTATAATTAGGGTTTAGTTATAAGATTTTGATAAATTTAATGAGTAGGGAAAGATTTAAAATAAAGTTATTATACTGAAGATAAGGGTAGAATTAGGGACATATTTAGAATAGGCTAGAGATTTTATAGTGAATGTAGTTATAAACTTATTTCAGAAGTATTATTAATAAAAATGAGTAATTAATATTTAAGATAATTTTATACACTCGATTTATAATTTTCACTATAATATGGTTAGTGTGATATTTTTATTTATAATTAAGATCACTAATATAGGTATATTAGATACATCTATTTGAAAAATGTTGAGAGATATCAATCTCAACATGCTTACTTTGGATTTGTCATTTATGACATTGATTAAAGATTATTAATTCCTATACAAATTTCCAAATAGTTGGTGACGTATGGCCCTAAATTCATTGTACTAGTGGGTCAAATCAATTTTTTTTCAAAAAAAAGGGCTCTAAACTCTATTATATGCCTAAGATATTAACTAAGAATAAAAAAACTTCCATATGATATTCAAATATAAATTAGATTTAAGGTATTGATAGATAAAAATAAAGGGAAAGGGGCTCTTATCCCAAGATACAAAAGTATATGGCTATCAGTTCATATTAAGAAAGAAAAAATACTCTAAGAGAGTTGGAGGAGAAAGGTAGAAAGGAAAAAAATTCAAACATCCATAAACACAACAAGTAAAATGAAAGAGTGAACACAAAGGGAAAATAAACTCATAAGACTCACAACCCAAAATAGTCTTGGAGTGCATGAGGGAAGCACAATTAAGGAACCTCTCTTGAGAAGTAGGAAAATGCCATCACTAAAAGCCAAGGTCTCCATGCAACTGACAGAACAACAAGAACTAAATCAAGGTCACAATTCAAAAATCTTCAGTGACAAGAGAACCCAAGATAAAATCCAAGGGTTCTTCAAGTTACTCAAATTAAAATGATCCAAGGAGCTGAAATTAGGAGGAAGACCAATGACATCAATAAAATAATGAAATATAGACCATTGATACCCACAATGACAACTTGAATAGAATGGAATTTGTCATCAAGAATAATATTTTACTATTAATTTTTTGTAATATTCCCAGAGGGGGGATTTCAAAATACCAATCTTCATTAGGAAGAAGATAAAGAACTCTAGAGATAGCCAAGAAATCCATAAAAGTGTTCATCTCACAATAATTATGGGAGAAAGAAATGTCATAAATAAATAAATGACATGGAGGATATCTTGAATGATAGAGTTGAGCTACCACTAATTCAATCTTCTTGATTTAAAAACATTGATACTCAAAAGATAATCACCTTTCACTAATAATTTCTTAAAATTTGAATCAATAACAATTCTCAAACCTATAAGAAGAGCTAGAGATTCAACAAAATTATTTGAAGACCATGGATGTTGAAGGCAAAACATGAGATCACTTGTCCCTGATTATCACTAAAAATTCCTCCACCTCTAGAAATACCTAGGTTGCCTTTGGATGCCCCCTCAAAATTTATCATGATAAAATTGTTACTTGGAGGCTTCTAATAAGATAAAAACTTTTGTTGATCTAAGGATGGAGGATGAATTTATTTTCTAAAAAAATCCATTTAAAGAGAATATGACAATCCTATCTAGTGATTTTATTTATATGATGTGGCACTTTACGGCCTTAAAAACCTCTTGTAGGGGTGCCTCAATTTTAAGAGTGAGTAGATCTTCAGAGAGGGACAGGCTCATAAAGACTCTATTATTTATTCAATTCCATAAGATCTAAATGATCAGAGATAGGGCCATAGCTAAAACATTGCTAACTTGATACCCTCTTTCTTCTATTTAGTTAATCAAATGTTCCTAAATAGAGCTAGCTACTACCTAAAGTTTGTTCATTTTATTTAAGAACAAAGAACAAACTCTCTAGTCAAAATAGTAATGAAGGAGAACATGGTTTAGGGTTTTAGAGTTATATTTACATAAGATACACTAGGAAGGTCCCTAAAAACCAATCATTTTGAATATCTTTTGGAAAAGAGATTTCTTAATCATGATGAAATACATATTTACGTTAGCTTTAGGAAGTCCTCAAGGGATCCTTTTTTTTCCACAAGCCACAAAGGTCTATTTATATGAGAGATTAACTTATTATAGTCTTGTTTCACCTAAAAGTTACTAGAATGATCTCCAGTCCATTTTATGCCTTCAATCTCAAGTGAGTTACTGATATGGTGAGAGTTCAAGTTGAAGAAGAAAGAGGTAAGAAGATCAACAAATTGGATGGTTATAGAAAGACTTGGATTTTCTAAATTATTTAAGGGTCCCATATACTCTGAGTTGTAACTCAATAATTACAACTAAGTTATCCCCATATGTTTGAAAATTACTCTTCTAAAATGTTGAAGGAAGGATGGTTGCAGAGAGGTCCTAAACTAGAGCACACATCCTTCTAGAATCTAACAAACATATCATTTTTAATATCTCAACAAAGAGAGTTTGAGATAAGGTCTTTACATTTCCCAAGGAAGTTCGAGATGTGAGATCCATATATCCAACAATATGTAATAAATATATGGGTTAAATCATCTATGTTATCAAGATACTTTATTTGGAGTAATATGCTCCAAATTTTATTTTTGTCTTGGTAGATTCTCTATAGAAGTTTTACTACCAAAGCTTCATTCATCTTGAAAAAAAAAATTGATTCCAAATCCACCTTTAGATTTAGGCTAGCAAACCTCTTCCCATTTCATTAAAGCAAATTTTTTAGACTTAGAATGGCCATTCCACATAATTTTTTCATTATGTTAGTTAATTTGGATTTGACATTAACTATAGCTTCTAAGACTAGCATCATATAAAGCATAATAGCTTGGAGAACTGATTGAACTAATTTAATTTTTTCCACCAAATAGAGCCATTTTCCTTTCCAATAGGCCAATTTATTTTGAAAGGTTGTGGTCATACTATCCCAAAATTCTTTTTTTAATTACCCATGAAAGAGGGGGATCCCCAAGTATTTGCCAGGAAGAGAGCCTAAAGAAAATCAAAGAATTTACTTTATTATAATTTTTTTGGGGGGTGAAGTATGGAGGAATAAAATGTTAGACTTCAAGAGGTTAATCTCTTGACCCAAAGCACACTTATACCAGTCTAACATTTTATTCAACATTCTCACTTCTCAATGCAAGCAAACTTTCCTAGAATTGTGTCATCAACAAATTGACCACGAGAGAAGTCAACATTATCAGTAATGTTGAATCCACTAATGAGATTTAACACTTATTTTCTTTGAAAATTATCTTCCCAAGGCTTCTTCCCTGATGATGAAGAGGTAAGGATAGATAGGATATCCTTGATGGAGACCCCTTGAAGCTTTAAAAAACTAGTTGGGACTCCGTTAACAAGAACATAAAACATTGAAGAAGAGACATAAAATTTATCCAATCACATAAGGCATAAAAGAACCCAAATTTCTTAAGTAATTTGAAAAGGGAGCTCCAATTAACACTATCATAAGCTTTGTTGATATCAAGTTCGATAATCACAGTCACTTCTTTCTTCAATTTCACTGAGTGAGTTAACTCATGCAAAATGACAAATCCATCTAAGATTTTCCTTTTTTAGAAAAAACCATCTTGTTGATATAAAATAAGAAGAGAACAGAGGAGTTGGAGATGATTAGCTAAGGGTTTTGAGATAATCTTATATATGGTGTTGGATAGGGTTATAGGTCTAGAGAGTCTGCATTAACTTTCTTTGGGATCAGTGCTAAAAAGGTGCAATCAAAATCCTTTAAGATTTTTATCGATGACTTAGATTCATTGATAGCTTTTACAATACCCTTCTTTAAAATTTCTCAAAAGTGTATAAATAATTTCAGAGGGAACCTATCAGGGCCTCAGACTTTATCATTATCCATGTTACAAAGTGCAACCTGGATACATCAAATTTAAGATTGAAACTACCATAAAATAGTCAAATAAACATCATATTTAATTTAAACACTAATTTTTAATATCTAAAAAACAACACCTATAATTTTAAGTTATACCTATTAACATAATAATGTATTATTTTAATTTATGATTGTTATACTAACCATTTTAGAAATGTAGTAAATAGGTAGTATATTTAATGATGGTGAAGAATTTCAATATTTTTAAACAAAATTGATCTATCGATATATCATTCAACTATACTTTATGTTTATCTTTAATTTCATTTTGAAATGCATCCTTTCGAAGAGTTATTATTGTTATCAATTTTTTATATTACTTTCTTCCTTTCATGTCATTTAATTTAAAGTGATGCATGAAATATTTAGAAAGAGAGGAATAAGATAATAACTATTAATAAATATATAAATGAGACCATTATCTAGTGTGAAAGGAAATAAAGGAACATAATGTCTTAATTATTGGAAAATTAGATATTATTTAATGTATCATTAATATTTAAATATTATATTTGTATGTTTAGTAAAATAGGTTCAATTTTTTATATTTTTAAATTTAAATATGATAATATTTTATACATTTAGTAGAGTTTAATAATATTTTGGTTATATAATAAAGGAATAAAATTTATCTTTAATTATTGGAAAATTAGATATATTTTTTTATCAACATTGAAGGAAAGATTTATCATTTGCATAAAAATAAACAAAACAAATAAAAAGGAGGGATTCTAAACATGATGGAATTGATCATCTAAATATAAGTCTCAAAGGGAGAACAACCAAAAATTGAAGAACAAATTCGAATACACAAAATATAAGAGTGTCCTAATAACACAAATGACCAACTAAGAAGTAGTAAAAAAGAACCATGACTATTAACCAAGAGATATCGAGTTGTTCTATTCCACGATCATGTGTCTTTCAGGGATGTAAACACCATACAAACCAATAGTCTCCACCATAGTCTATACCCTATTCTACATTAAGTAAGCCAAAACCCTAGAGTCTTTCACGCGACCACCAATAGAGCCCCTGACAACTTCCTCTTCCAAAGTTGTCACCACACCACAACTCAAGAAGAAACCAACTAGGTAATATACAATAATTTAAATAGCCTCAAATTAATAAAAAAATGTGAACAAATGAATAGATGGCAATGGTTGAAACCATTAAATTGTCTGAAGGAACCCAGACTGTGAGCCATCCAAACACATTATGAATGAATCATGCAATTGAACAAAATGGGATTCCAATTCCTAGAAAGCACTCAAGGGGATCGAGCCAAGGCAATGGGAACCTTATAAAAGTAGGACTAGACTAGTCACAGCCTCAAAATGATTCAACTAGCCCATGAAATCACCAAAACTCTTTCCACACCAGTGCCTCCACCCCCTGTCTAGCCTCTTCCCAATTTTGAACCACCCAAAGCAAATTTCCAGCAAAACATGTTGACACCTCTGGATTTGTTTTGATGTGCCATAAAGACTATAAATACACATCACCAATGATGACCTAAATAGCCTCCAAGACTTCCACTGAAGGAATCCAAAAAATCAACCTGAACCTTCGATCAGAAACAAAATCTCGAAAAAGCTATACCTCTCTTCTATGCACATATCAAAAGAAAAGGGGAAGAGATAGCCATACTCAATTCCACGAAGAACCTTCCCAAGAATTCCATCAAAGCTGAGAAACAAAATCAGAGATGCAAAGAAAATTGTGCCCAAGTAGAGTTATATTCACCCCTACAGGGATGTGAACCATAATGGCGAAAAGATACCGCGACCAAACATTTAATGAGCACTTAGTCAGGGATTCAAATCACACATGCCAAATCTCTGGTGAATCCAATAATGAGGAAAAATCAGCACGAATGCAAGAAAAGAACCCTAACAGGGCAAGGATGCCTTAAGTGTTAATGAATTCAAGACCCGACCAATTGTCATACACATTATCAATCACCACTTCATTAAGTTGGTCCACCCTGCAATTGACAAGAAAGTCAGCTTGTTTGTTGGCTTCTCAGAAGCAATGGGAGATGGACCAAAATACCATGTTGTCAAGGAGAGGCCAAATAAGATTGAGAATGTTTTTTAGATGCCAAGCCTTTGCATGATGATTCCTCATAGCCTCCATAATGAGTTTTGAATCCCCCTCAATTTACAAAGAGCCACTGCCACATTGACTTACAAGTTGAATGCCCAAAATAATTACTTGAGCTTCAACTTCATTGTTAGTATCGTCTTGAAGACTCATTGAAAAGGCACAAATGAGAGACCAAAAGCAATCCCGAATACTACAACTAACCATTGAGGCCCCTAGATTCCCATGTGCAGTTCTATCAAAATTTAATTTGAAAATGCCAACAAATGATGGAACCTAAAAGGACACAACGAACATGAAAAGTACTACCATTTACTCAAAACCCATTAACAAGGAGGAGAGAGATAAGCATCCAATTTGGACGAATCATCATATCCCAAGAGGATAGAGAGGCCGGTTTTCTATGGAATGTGTAGACACTACCTCAGAAATAACTATTTCCAGCTTGAGTAAAAACTTTGGTAGATCAAGTGACTTTTTACAGAAGATACGGCTATTTCTTTCATTTCTTTCCTTACAAATGTGCCAGATAAAGATGGCTGGACTGGCAAGCCAAAAGGCACGTAAGACAACCCCTTACTACCAGAATTCCAAGAAGAAAAAACTTGAGATATAAAATTTGGGTGGGCCCAGTGGCAACATAATTTCTTGCATAACCAATCCCAATCAGCACTAAAATCCGCCCTGTAATTGAAACGTTTTCCAGCCGACAGAGTTACAACTAGAATATCGATGATTAAAAAGATGGCAAATTACTCACACAAACCCTAAAAAAAACACATTGATACCTGCGAACAAGGAATGTCTCTCCAATAATTAGCAACTTAGCATGATTGAAGGCATGACATATTAAAACTTCCCCAAAACAAGGAGGGCCACGCTAACTTAATAATGGCGAAGTGACAGTGCATACCATCTCTGCACAAATTCAGAAAGAAGACCTGCAGGCCATTTATAATTTAGACAGGAACAGGGCCAGGGCCAGGGCCAGCGCCTGCGCCTGCGCTTACAATGGTGCTCGGTAACATCTGCATCGCTCAAGTACGCATCAATATTATATTAATTCATCAAATGACAGTCTCAGTTCATCGATTTAATTTCCACGACATCCTTGCGGCCGTTTCTGACTTCTAACACATTATTTATGGGCTATCGACAAAAGGTTATCATATTAGTTAATTCGTAATGTTTTAGCCGAGCAAAAAAAGCCAACAAATTTAATAAGGTTATGATATGATAAATCTTGTTGAAGTTAAATGTAGTTTAGAAAAAATAAGAAAGTAGTACGTGTTGTAGATAAAAATTATTTTTAAAATATAAGAAGGATAAATTTAATAAAATCTAAGTTAATGCTGTTTAGGAAAAGACAAGAATATAATATGTATTGTAGATAAAAATTATTATTAGAATGTAAGAAGGATAAATTTAATAAGGTCATAATATGACAAATCTTTTTGAATTTAATGAAGTTCATGAAAGATAAGAAAGTAATATGTGGTTATAATATGATAAAACATGTCAAAGTTAATGCAGTTCAAAAAAAACAAGAAAGTGATATATGTTGTAGATAAAAATTATTCTTAGAATGTAAGAATGACAAATTTAACAATGTCATGATATGTTAAATCATTTCAAAATTAATGCAATTTATTGAAAGACAAAAAAATTAAGTGTATTGTAAGTAATAAATATTGTTATGAATGTAAAAATTTGGATGTATTAATTGAATTTATTGTTTGTTGTATCTATTTAGAAATGGTGGTGGGATTGTGTACCAATTGTGTTTTATAATATTTATGATTTTGTTAACTATTATAAATTTCATAATTAATTTGAATTATATTTTAATTTTGAAGAAATTTGATTTGAATATATGACAAAAATGTATTAATAATTATTTTTTTAATTAATATTTTAATTTGATTATTATGAATGTGAGATAGTCAAAGCTAAACACTTATAATTTTATTAAGTATTAAAATTGTATAATTGTATTTTTTAGCTATTGATTAAAACCATTATAAATAGTAATATAAACTCAAAAGTACAAGAAGGGAAATGAAGAAACAATCAATAATTTAAGGATTAAAACTTACCATCATCTTGTTCCTTGTAGCTTCTCTCAAGATTTTCCATCTAGATCCAATGTATTCCTTGTAGCTTCTCTCCAAGATTTTCCATTTAGATCCAATATAATTTTGACTGCATGTGAATTGCTTGATGGTAGCTTCAAGAGGACTCTAATGACTTTTTTGGATGTTTGAATGGATTGCAAAAGTATAAGGATTCTCTAAGATGGCTGATATGAAAGGATTTTTTATTAGCTTGGTCATGCTCAAGCATGGGTATTTACAGGTTGGTAGAGGGAGTTTTGGGACAAGTTTTAATTATTTAGAAGCCTTTAGTTTGAGAGAGTTCTAGAATCTTAGAAAGACTTTTCTAGATTTAGAGACTTTTAGATTAGTTTAGGGAATAATGAAGATTAGATGGGAATTAAATAAGGTTTAAGGTTCATAGGGATGTAGAAGAGGCTAGGTTGGTAGGTTGGATATGGAGTAGTTGGATAAATAAGAATTTTTAATTTTCAAGTAAGCAAGTGGTTAGTTAATGCAATAAGATTATTAATTAAATAGATTTGTTAGTAGGATAATGGGGTGATTAATTGGTCATAGGGGTATAAAAAAATTTGTGGGGTGTAGGAAATATTTAATAGGAAATAAGATATTAATTAATTGACTAGAATTATGGTTATAAGATAAATTAGCAATATTAATAGAATATTTGAGGTGAGCATTTTTAGGTGCATACAAAAACTTTCACAATAAATTTGAAATAATTTAACATTTTATAATTAATTATTTTTATAATATTTTTTTTCATAACTTAATCGTGTCATATTATCTATATGAATATTTTTCTCACCATCATTCATTTGCATTGAATTGATTTTATGGAAAAATTTAAAATTTTAATATTACATATTCTTACTAATATACTTTATGTGTGACTCAATTTGAAATGGGAAAGGGATCATATAAAACCAAGTGATGAAGAGGAGTTGTCATCATTCTTAATATTAGTTTGGCTGGAATAAAAGAATATAAGGAGATAACTCATGTATAATTTTTAAGAATTGAATTGAACATAAGTCATATGTGTATGTATTTTTTTTGGAGGGGGGGTGGGCACTAGGCATGTTTTCATATTGACAAAGATGATACTTTTATTTCTTGAAAATATAAGTAGAGTGAGGGATGAATGAACAAAAAGACATTGCAAAGGTATTTTAGTTACATTGGAATTGATAAGTTTTGAAAAAATGTGTGTTTTAATAGATTTTGTTTGAAATTGTACTTTGAATTTGATTTTAAAATGAGTAAGAAGAATTAGATGTGTACATTTTCTATTTTTTTAAATTTTATTTTTTTAATTGATTTATTTTTTTATTAATATATGAAATATAGAGAATGGAGGTTGAGGATTATGAATTGAAGAGAAAATGAAAAGTGTTTGAAGATCTAATTTAGTTACAATAAATAAATGTATTATAATTATGTTTATGTAAAAAAAATTGAAAAATTATATAATTTAAAATGACTAATGATTTATAATATTTAGTTTGTCTTATTATTAGATTTACTAAACAAAATTTATTATATTTGAATATTAAAATATATATATTTTCTAATTAATATTTTAATTTTTTACAAAAATGATTTAAATAATTAAAAAAAATTCAATTACATTTTTTTTTTTGAAGTGATGTGTGTGTATGTCAATTAAGTTACTAACATTTGAAAACTTGTTTGAGAAGAAAATTTAAACTGCGATTACAATATGCTATGTAGATTAGCCTTTGAATTATATAGAAATTTATTTGTAATATAAATTTCCAGTAATTTAAATTAAGATGTACAACTAATTATCATGCCGAGATATAAAATCAAACTACGAAAAATAATAGAACATGAAAATTTGATAAATAATATAATTTAAAGATACTTTAAAACTAATATGAACATGAATTCACCATCAAATCTATTAAGTTACTAAAAATTAATTTCATGTTTATAAATTTATAATGTTAAAAGGAAAAACTTGAAATCGAATACCAGATCAATGAACATGAGGAAAACAATATATACGATAGAAACGTAACCAAGAGAAAATAGGAGTATTGTATCTTAGAAACAATTATGCTATCTTTTAATGCAAATATTGTTATAAAATGAAGAGACCTCATAGAAATAATGCAGCTACAAAGACAAGTGTAATTTAAAGTTTATATATATATATATATATATATATATATATATATATATATATATATATATATATATTGTGTATGCTCGAATAAGAAACTGAATATAAATCATGTATGTAGATAAAGATGACTTATAAGGTGTTTCTTAACACTGAAAGAGTGTAAACAGTGAAAATTTGAATGTGGTTGATTAAATTCAATAGTGTCATGTGGTAAATGGGTCTTTGTGACTACTACAAGAAATATAAATGTGCTAGGAAAATGAATAATATGAGCATTAATAATTTCTTAAATGAAATTGATGTTAATATTTTTTATCATAACATTTTTTCTAATATTTTATATATTCATGTCATTTAGGATGGTTAGAAAGAGATTTTTTTAATTTATTTAATAATATTGATGTGTGGATGAATTAAAAAAAGATAAAAATTAATAGCATGTACAAAATAATTCAACCACAATTAGTTGCATTTAAAAAAATTAGTAATTGATTTTTTTGGGTAATAACTTAACAAGTAATTAAATATATTTCTAATTAATTAAAATATTATTTATGAATTTTAATGACATTTAATAAATAAAGAATACAATTTATTTTTTATTTTTAATTTATATATAATTATGAGATGAATGGAGAATATAGACAAAAAACAATTAACAAACATAAGTAAAATTTAACAAGGGTTTTAAGTGTCAAGTCTTTATAGGAGTTAGAATGATATTGAAGATGAGAATTAAATTTTTTATGTAAAATCATTTGTCATAAAATGTAAATAGTAATTATAGTATTAATATATATTGATATTTGATGTGATGAGAAAATACTATTCATGTTGACACTATTCCTAAATTAATATTCATTGATGAGGTAGTGGAAACTATTCATCCTGATGAGGTGTCCACTACTGTATTCATATTTCTTAAATGGCATGGGGTGCATTTCTCATATAAGAACAAGAAAAGAATAGTCAAAAAGGTAAAACTACCCTCTTTTAAAATTTTATGCTAGTGAAAAGACAAGATATACTATTCCATATTGGCATCTTCTTTCCCTTTTATCACAAGTGAATGTGTGGTGCATTTTTCCTTGGTGGAGTCTTTGTCCTTTGTAATCATCCATACCATGAGGAAAGTGGCATGGATTTTCTTGGGAGACAACTTATCTTTGATGAAAATTCTTCCATGTGAAAGGGTGGCACCATTTTGAGCCTCCTTTGTTGTTTTCTTCCATGTGAATTTTATAAAAGGTTGTATTCTTGGCTTAGTAAGGTAGGATAGAAGTGATGGAGAGTGTGACCTTAGAATAAGCTCTACAAAGCCTCCTTGGCATGGTTTTTATCCAAGTGTTGTGGAATGTGAGTAAAGCTTGTTGAATCTTATGTAATTTGAGGAGAAATTAATGAGAAGTTATGTGATTTGTTGAAGAAATCATGTGTGTGGTGAATAGTTCAAGTTGAGGCCACATCAATATTACCATGATTGATAATGTTTTTTGACTAATATTTACTAATTCATTTTTGTCAATTATAAGGGTTCAAATTATTCTGCAAGCATTGTAGAGATCCTCAAATATAAATGGTATATAAATTGCATTGTTGAAAGCCCCACCTTTCCAAAAGAAATAGTAACATCATGTATTATATCTAAAGCTGCACTTTCTAAAAACATAAAGCTAAAGTTGTAATAGGGTTAATATCAATATTTTATTCAAGGCCATTGACATGACTTAAACCATTTACAGATACATTAACGATTCAATAAGATCATCTTTGTTTAATTTTCAAGTACATAAGCATAAGAGATTAAATAAATTACTAGTTCGGTCCATTCGACTCGGTCAAAGTCTCAATTCTATTTGATTTTGATTTTGAAACAACTGAGACAAATAAATCTATATAAGTATATCAAATGTACATAATTAAGTATTGTCTTTAAAAAAATTATTAATGAACATTTTTGACTAAGGATTACTTTAAAATTTTACATATGTGTGATTATCAAAAAGGATTTATGTAAATATTTATATATATCTCATAATAGACTAAAATATTGATAGGAATGGTAAATTTAAAATAATTTTCACAAATATCTAGCCCTCCTTTACATCAAATACCATATTCTATTAGACAATAGGTATAAATGACTATTACAGTAAACTAGACTTGTATCAAGCTTAAATGAATGTTAAATCACAAAAATAATGGAAATACGGCTAAGATCTAAAGACATAATGTAGGAAATTTGATATCCAACAACACACTGATGTTCAACCCTAAAATTGGTTAGGGGGTGGGATATAGTTAATAATATAGAATTAGTATAAGCACAAATGTGATAAACTAATTTATTTATTTAAATAAATGAATATTCCAAATTATAATACTAAGATATGTTAAATGTAGAAAGTACTTGATTTGAAAGATGTTAAATTTATTGTAATACCAAAGAGAAATAATAATTAAATAAGTTTTACTATGTGAAGATAGATCTAGACTAGAAATAAGTGTAAAATATGGAGGATTAATATTTTGGATTAGTCATCAGATTCTACAAATTATATTTCTATAACTGCAAACACTACAATCATATCTAGACACTGTCATCAATGCGAGTGTTTGATTGTGATATAAGTGTCCAACACAAAACAATGACTAGATCTAGATGTGACCAACTTTGTTATTCTAGGTTTTCTATCACATTTATACTAATGGGATCATATCTAGGATATAGACTATCATTATTTGTTGCTTGATCAAAACTCTAGCTCTTCACCTTTTTTCACCCTTGTAATGAATTTGCTAAAAATGGGTTAGTGGGCTTATAGTGTCAAGCTAACCCCAAATACCCATCTATTAATACTAATTCCTCCATGACCAATACTATGAGGAGGACCTCATACTTATGTAGTTATCCCTTATGTGTAGGAAAGTGTGTGCATAAGGGTGAAATATATTATATGAAGATGCATACAGTGATCTAGCTCATGATAAATATGGATCATGGAATGTTCTTTGAATGATTTAGACTTGTAATATGATTACTCCTATGACTAATATGAAAATATGAATGAATGGGGTAGAATAACTTGGTTGTGGAATTGATTAATTATGTTTTAGTAGGTATTTTCTTTGTATTTTCTAGATGTGAAATGAGGAGGCTTAGAATTTTATTTATACCAGTTATTAAAATATCTCATGGTAGGGTTGAATAAGAAAAATATATCGATGTAAATGTTTCAAAACATTTTCAATTTGGATGACATTTGACAACTAGACACTAGATAAGAATCTGAAAATTACCATTGATAATAGTGTCCCTATGTGGTTAGAAGTGTTTAGAATAATAGAAAACATGTATGGATATGAAACTGATAGTGAAATATGTTTATTAGGTTTTAAGCTTTTAGTGCAATATAATATATTTTTTTCATCATAATGATATGGTTGACTAAAAGATAAATATTTAGGCATAGTGAGATGGTAAATTCAAGCCTTTCAGTAGTAGGGAGGTCTAGAATTAAAGGGTAGAGAACTGATTGATATTGTCAAATTTATAAGACTAAGATGTTATAAATATTCAATTTTAATATCTGCAATCCTCCACCCCTTTCATCTAATAACGCATAAAGATGAAGT
Organism: Torreya grandis; assembly: GCA_037957365.1. Classification (NCBI taxonomy): domain Eukaryota; kingdom Viridiplantae; phylum Streptophyta; class Pinopsida; order Cupressales; family Taxaceae; genus Torreya; species Torreya grandis. Next base: position 4,753,772 of record JARHVA010000669.1, read on the forward strand.
TACTAGTTTAAAGGAAAGAAATGTGTACCTAAGTATGTACAACACACATTTCCTTTGCTTTAGCTAACTTTGACTATTTTGCTGGTGAATGAACTATAACCAAGATCATGTTACAAAGTAAATCAATAGATATAATCTAAAATTTAAAATAATTGAAATGCTTGAAAATAAAAAGATAAAAGAAGAAGTACACATGTGTGTCGATGCAATCATGTTTCCTCTTGATATTTTGACTTGGCAAGGATGTTTCTTTATGAATAATTAGAGATAGAAGAGGTTCAAACCTGATCCATGGAGATTTGAATAGATATATTAGAAGGTATTATACTCCTAATATGGTGTAAGGGATGAGTCGTGACATGTCTATTGAGATCATTATATCTCAATTGCATAGTGTGATTATATAATTTGGTGATTGTGAGTGATTTAATCAACTCATCTTATAAATATAATGATACTAAATGATTTAATCACTCTAAGCTATAAATTTGGTGAGTTTTAATTATTTAATCACTTCAACATATAAATTGAACCAATTTTTGTAGTAGAAAAGGCTCAATAAAAATACATCCTAGTGTAATCGGTGCATCTTAGTGAGTAGTATAATTGGTAAGTTTTAAAATATTTGGTGCAATAGAATGACATATGCACCTCTAATATGTTTCAGTTGGAGTATATGTGTCATAAATATGAAAAAACTATTTAAAATCTATGAAAAATTGGTGAAATGTATAGGATTCTGACCCAAATGTATATCTAAATCATGAAACCAAATTATAGATTATGCAAGTGTGGAGGTCAAGTTTTTATGACATTCCTTCACTGAATATGGAGATACTAAATAAATGTATATGTGTGGAGGTCATGTATTTATGACGTGTTCCCACTAAAATTTAGATATACTGAGAAGGTGTATAAGTGTGTAGGTCATGTTTTAATGACATGCCCCCACTAAAATATGGAAACTAATAAAGTGTATATTTATTGAGGTCATGTCTTTGTGACATGCCCCAAATAAAATCTAAAAAATATGAAAATGTGGATGTCAATATTCTATGGCATTCCACCCCCCTCCCCCCATTGCCTTTTAAGGTGAAGAAAATATAATCGAGTAGGTACCTTGCCTCAAAAGGATAAGGTTGTTATATAATTTGTGTATGATTCATGTAGCATATATTTATAACATGTAGAAGTAGACATATTAATTTTTCTTTTAGTATGTGATCATATCAAGTCCTAATATGCATGATATAAATCATGGCAATGTCTAGAGAGTAATAATACAAGTTCTAAAATAAATAAACAATCATACACAATAACACTCAATGTAATGTAAAAGATGGTCCAAGGAGACCTCATATAATGAGCATGTTCAAATATCACACAATCAAAACGGTTGACATATTTAAAGTCCTAATCATATAGAATGACGTATTCAAATGTCCAATCAACATACAATGGCATATGGACCAAAAAGTAATGAACATATTCAAATGTTACACAATCAATGGAATACACTTGAGGAAGTGAAAAATAGATAAAGCATAAGTAGCCAACATAAGCATATCATACTAGTCCCTGCATATATGTGTTATCATTTTTTTATGTAGCAAATCATATCAAGTACATTGTTAAAAATATGAGCATGGATATAGGCATGTGTAAGTGTTAGTATATATAAGCTTAAGCATGATAATGTAGAAATGATCATAAAGGATATATAAACTATATCAATTGTGATCAAAGAAGTAGATTCCCCCAACTCATTATTTGACACAATTAGAGAAGAGGTCCAACATCTGGAAGTGCATAGATTATGTGTTTGGGTATGCATGCATCACACACAAAGATTCATGAAACATATGTATATAGAAATGAAATGATATCCATCTACTAACATAAAGAAAACAACATAGATTCCAAGGAACTCATAAAATCTTGGAATGCTAATTATTTTTGTTTTTTTTTAATTATTTAAATATTTTTGTATTTTCTTGAATATTTGATTTTTTTAGATTTTTTGGGGATTTTTGGAATGTTTATAAATAAAAGGCTATCCTATTATACCATCCAAGGATGCACACAGGTAATTCCACACTCAAAACATGATATACCAAACTGGTGGTACTACCAAGGAGCATGTATAGGTGTCATACCTAAATCTATAGAATCTATGGTGTTTTGAGTATATATAATAAACTTTATGGTCATGAAAAAACAATACAAGGATTAGGGGTTCATGAAACCCATTATTGGGTGATTTGTAGTTTATTTTGAGTATTTTTAATTGGAACATGCTTAGTTACTCTAGGTAATTGAATATGTTGGGTAGGAGTAGATGAATATTTCGTATAATCCAATGTATATCTCTAGTAAAATTACCTCTCAAATATGTGCCATCGAGTAAATGGAATTACCTATTTCTTACCCTTTCAAAAAATATTAACATTGGTAGGTTTTATAATTAGCTATAATTGAATAGACTTATCTTTTTCAAGTGGATGTTCATATGAAATTTTGAAAACTATTACTACCTTATTTGTATGAATATATCTAATACAACCCATGCACTGTGAAAAGTACTGTAAGGATTTTATGTATCTAAGGTCATCCCAAAACATATCAAGGATTCCTATATATGTTATAACTAAGAATGTGGTAACCACATATGTTGTACTGACATGTAAAGATAAATCAATCTCACCAATAACATGTTGTGATGTCCCATCAAATGTTCTAACCATTTTGATCGAAGCGTAAAAATCATCATGTATATATCTGAAACATGTATGTAACACCATAGTACATACATCCTCATAAGCACCATTATTTATTATAACACTATATATAGGTTTATGGTCAAGATATGCTCAAATAAAAAATGAATGAAGTTCTACATCGTCATCCACTATTTTATTGTCATCAAATTAATAGGGATCTAAACCATATGTGGTATTATATGTGTATAAGTTACAATAATCCCATATAATGGGTGTACATAATGTGATGGAGGAGGATGCACATTGTATGCCATTTTTACTTGTGGATCTTTATTATAATGATCTTGCAAAGGATTTTTAAATATTTTCTAATTTTGGTGATCACTAGGTTGTGACCCTAAAACCTTTATAAGAACATCAAAGGTAATATTTTGGTCATCAATGAGTTCTTAAATATAATGATTTAAGTTATAATACTTTTTCTTATAATGTATATGTCCTTGGTGATAATCACAATATGCATTAGTATCATATCCTTTGAATAGAGCTCAACTCATATCAACCTCTATGGGAGGAGGGAGAGATATGAGATGACACTCCACAATATTTTGAAGTAAAAAAGGCATAGACTTGGATAATCATTTAAATTATCTCTTAGGTGCATTGGATAAGATGAGTCAATTAGATTGATGTGATACTTCATTAATCATTGTGGTTTTTTTATTTTTTAGGTTATGTAAGTTTCACCTTGTAGATTGGTTTGATATAAAACTTGGGATTATATGTATTTAGTGTGTTTGATACATACGTAATCTTGTTTAATGAAATAAGCTTCATTTTATGATCTTGAACAATATGGCATAAGTCATCAAAAAAAATTGAAAATAATGGACTCATGTAATGGGGAAAGCAAACTTTGCTTGAAGGTATATTGAAGTTATCTACCATTTAATTTATAATTTTGGCCAACATTGTTTTATATCTCAAAACATATTTATTGATAGGTTAATTATTTATTTTTTTCAATTTGAGCATATGACATATTTTCAATGATTTTGATAGATAAATGTGCTATAAATCGATCCACCAGAGGTTTGAATGTTCTTCCTAATTGGATTGGTGTTAGGAAGCTTGCTCACATAATAACTAATTAATAACAATAAATGACTCATATATTAATATTTTATTTCTTTTAAGGAAAGAATCAGTCCATAAATCACTTTCCACTTCAATGGGGATACCTCTTTATCATAGTAACACTCTAATTGATTTATATTTGTTTGGATGCCTTAACACTATCCCTATGACCTCTTATTTATACTATTTTAAACTATCCCACTCTTCATTTTTATGAATGTGGTATTATTATTACTATTCATTAATATTCACTAATATTCATTCTATTATTATTTTACCCCAAATATACAATAAAGACCCCTATATATGTATATTATATTTTATCCCCCTTGACATGTTTCATCCTCGAAACATGCAAATAATTACATATTAAAATATGTTGATGACCAGATAGAGGCCCAATTATGCATCTTTTTCACTTCCTCTTTTTTGGCTAGTGTTGGAATATGATCAAATTGCTAAAACATGAGATTGAAGTGCATAGAGAGTGATGAAGGTAATGACCTCAACTATAAACATGTCAAGTTGGATGTGATAGTCTGTCACTGAAATTGGAAGCTTGATGATCAATTATTTGAAGCTAGAATAAGGGAACACAAAATAATCTACTTGATTTTCCAACCAAGGGTAGATGTCATCCCCCTTAGAATGGTTATCTAGAGGGATTTGATTCTTTGGGTCCTCATTTGGGCTCTATATTTTCTAGTTTAGGTTTTATTAATGCTAGCTCAGGGGCTATTATTGCATGCTTTAGCTCTGCTAGAACCTATTTGGGTGTATCTAGTACTAGCTTGGGTGTTTCTACTACTAGTTCAAGCATTTTTGGTACAAAGTGATGGAAATTATAAGGCCAGGATATACAAGTAGCCTTAAAATCTAACCATGTAGTTATGTTTACAACATAGTCTTCAATAATATGAACTAAATCCTCATGCCATTCTGTGTAGGTAGTCTCCCAATTGAGCCATGTACCTATTTCATCATCATATTGGGCTAGGATATGGGAGTGTAACTTAAATATATCCAAATTAGTATGCCTATAATTTATGAGTTTATGCATATGAGTACTAAATTTATATAAAGTATCAGCCAATTTAGAATATGCATCCACCATTCTAGTAAGTGGTGAAGCAACAACAAGAAGAGATAAAGTGTCTATCATTGGCATACATTTGGGACTCTATAAAGAATATGGTTGGGAGGGTATTCCACTATGACATTATCAATTGATGTGGTATTCTATGAGCTTATCTAAACCCATAACTTCTATCATAGTGTGAGTTTAAACATGTTAACATCTGCTTGAACGTCTTCCTAAAGTTTGTTGATGAAGAAATATTTGAATAAAACATCAGATTGGTTGACAATCTAATTGGATATTTTTTCAAATTTGAGGTAATAGTCTCATACTTTACCAATTTTATGAAGTTGATTCAAGGCACATGTGATCTAATCTCCAAATAAAAATTTAAACCTCATGATTACAAGTGAGTCGATGTTGGTTTCAACTGAAGCTGTGTCCTATACTTAGACTTCCATAAAACACATTTTGTTACAATAGTAGTAGTTATTAAATATATGAAAACTTTTACAATACTTAATGAAATTTGAAAATTAAAATGGCTCTACAAAGATATAGATGAGATGCAAAAAACCTAGAAATTATTTGGCATGATTAATTACTATTTGATATCTATTTGAAGAAGAATAGTTGAGTTTTCTATGAAAAATAGAAATTAGCACTTTAAAATGATAGATTTGGGCTTCAAATTATGACTGATACAAGAGCTAAAATGTATATATGATTGTTGAAAACCCTTAATATGTAATTAATAACTTAGACTTGCTCCATGAAGATCCAAAATGCACCTACAACATAAACACTCACCATAATAATTTTATGTCTACAAAAATTTGCACTCACCAAACCATAAATTTTTCTATAAAAAATATCTCATAACTCTCTACATAGAATACTCTCACAATTCTCATAATAAAAAGCATTAAAAAATTTATTACTACTTCTCTATTGTCACTTTATAATCACCAGGATCCCGAAGGCAAGGTGAGAGCATACGGTGAACATCATTAGGTATCTCTAACTCACTCAATCTCTTACAAGAAAAAATTACATGAAAATGGCCCTGATACCAAATGTTAAGAACCTCTGAACTCACATAAATAAAATACATATAAATACTAATTATATTAATATAATATTCCTTTTATGGAAAGAATCACTCTGAATCACGTGCCATTTTAAGGGGGCTTCTTCCTTATAAAATTATTTAACTCTTGATTGATGTATTTGCTAGGATGCATTATAATAGCCTATGCCCCTCTATTTATACTATTCTAATCTACCCCACTCTTTATTTATATGAATGTGGTATTATTATTACTACTTATTACTATTTATTACTATTCACTACTATTCATTCTACTATTAGTCTACCTATTTATTTTAATATTATTCTACCCCCAATATACAATATATACCTCTACCTAGGCATATTACAATTGGTAAATCATATAACCATCATAAAGCATAGTCCTTTAGGCTCCTTGGAAATAATTTGGTCAAAATTTTATCATTGGAGGCATAATCAAGACATGCCACATATGAAGATCAGAGATGTTATTTAGGATCACCCTTGCCATCATAAAATGTGAACATGGGTGCAACAAAATTAATTTTAAAAGGGTTAAAATATTGTTATGTTCAAGAGGATTATGTAAAAAATATTGTGAATCAATAGAATAATGTGATGTAATATAAATTTTTTATCAATGTTGATAACCTTAAATTTCAAAAGTTTTATAGTTTATACAAGATCTTGCACATTTTTATTGCTAAGGTTTGAATCTTGAGAAGTCATCAAGGGGGATGTACACATGGTTTGAGCTGATATAGGAATTGAAACTGGTAAATTAGGTTGATGTGATAATGGTTTCCATGGAGGATGTAGTAGTAGTAGGATTAGTTTAGGTAACAATGGTGTAAACACATATTTGTGCCCCCATTAGATGTAGGAATCTATGATGTGCTCAAGAGGATATAAATAGTAATGTGTGGATGCCCCATAGCTCTAATAACATGATCAATATATGCACATGGTTTTTCATCTATGATTTTTGTTATTTTAGTTTCCAATATGGTTTTTAGGATCTCGTCAAGATATTTAGGGTTTTGATGAATACGCTTTAAAAACATAGTAATAGATTACACTTGCTCTTGATATATTTGCTCATGTTAATTATTTACATTAGATTTATTATTTTCACAATTAGAATCATCTTCTATAATAACCTATTCAAATTTTTGTTCAATTTCATTATTGGCATTTTCATTAGGCATAAGATTTCATACTTCAATAGTTTGAGCCATCTTAGGTGGGAAAATAGGAAGTTCCAAGTGTTAAATATAAACACTACCTAATATAGGGATAAGCTTAGGTTGTATACATATAAGAGAATAAATCTGAAAAAAATATCAAGGAAAAACCTTAGGAGACCTAATACCCTAGGGCAAGCTAAGGTTTTTATAAAGATACATAAAGGTTGGGTTCACCAAATGTGTAACCCTAAACTTAGATATGTGGGGTACATAGTTAAGAATATATAAATAGTTAAAGCACAAGGATGATAAAATAATCTGTATCAAGTCAATTAATTACAAACTTAGATAAATAAATATTCTAAATTATAATACTAAGATATGTTAAATATAGAAAGCAATTGATTTGAAATATGTTAAATTTATTTCATTAATGAGAAACAATACATATCTAGGTTTTATTTTTTGCATGTAGATTTGAATTGAAAATGGATGTAAAATATACAAGATCAGTATTTTGGATTAGTCATCATATTCTATAAATTTTACTTCTATATCTGTAGACACTACCATCAGTTTTGGACACTACTATTAATGCTAGTGTCTGATTGTGACACAAGTGTCAACCTCTATAGGAGGAGGGAGAGATATGAGATGACACCCCACAATATTTTTAAGTAAATAATATAGAGATTTATTTAATCATGTAAATTATCTCTTAGGTGTATTTGATAAGATGAGACAATTAGATTGATGTGATGCTATATTAACCATTGTGGTTATTTATTTCTTAGGCTATGCAGGTTTCACCTTGTATCTTGGTTTGATATGAAACTTGGTATTAGATGTATTTGATGTGTTTACTACATACTTAATCTTTTTCAAGGAAAGAAGCTTCATTTCATGATCTCAAATAATATGGCATAAGTCATCAAAAGATTTGAAATTTTTGAAAACAATGGACTCATGTAATGGAGTACGTAAACTTTGATTGAATACGTATTTAAGTTATTTTTATACCTTAATTTATCATTTTGTCAAAAATTATTTTATATCTCAAAACACATTCATTAATAGGTTTATTGGTTCCTTGTTTGATCTTTGTAATTTGAGCATATGACATCTTCGTAGTGATGTTGATAAATAAATGTGATAGAAATTGATCCATTATAGGTTTGACTGCTCTTACTAATTTTATTATTGATTCATATAACCATCATAAAGCATAGTCCTTGAGGCTCATTGGGAATAATTTGGTCAAAATTTTATCATTGGAGGCATAATCAAGACATGCCACATAGAAATATTGGAGGTGTTGTTTAGGATCACCCTTATTATCATAAAATGTGAACTTGGGTGCAAAAAAACTAGTTGGAAAAGGGTATAAATATTTTAAGGTGCAATTGGATTATGTAAAACATCTTGTGAATCAATTGCATAATGTGATTTCATAGAATTTTTCTCAATGATGGTAACCTTAGATTGCATAAGTTTTATATTTTGTACAAGATCTTGTACATTTTATTATTAAGGTTTGAAGCTTGAGAAGAAACCAAGGGGGATGTACACATGGTTTGAGTTGATACAAGAATTGAAATTAGTGATTGGGTTGAAGTGATAATATTTTCCATGGAAGATGTATCAATAATAGGATTAGTTTTGGGGAACAATTATGTAAACACATAGCCATGTCCCCACTAGATGTATGAATCAATGATGTGCTCAATGGGAAATAAATAGGAATGTGGGGATGCCCAATAGTTATGATAACATGATCAATAGATGCACATGGTTTTTCATCTATGATTTTTGTTGTTTTAGTTTCTAATATGGTTTTGAGGATCTCATCAATATCTCCAGGGATTTGATGAATATGTTCTCAAAACATAGTAATAACTTTCACTTTCTCTTGATCAATTTGTTCATGTTCATTATTTACATTATATTCAATATTTTTACAATTAAAATCATCTTCTATGATAACCTCTTCAACATTTTGTTCAATTTCATTATTGGCATAGGATTTCCTACTTCATTGGTTTGAGCCATCTTAGGTGGGAAAAGAGGAAGTTCCAAGTGTTCAATATAAACACCACCTAATCTAGGGATACACCAAGGTTGCATACATATAAGAGAATAAATTTGAAAAAAATAGCAAGAAAAAATGTCAAGAGGCTTAATACCCTTGGGCAAGCTAAGGTTTCAATAATAAGACATAAATTTTTGGTTCACCAAATGATTAACCCTAAATTTAGATATGTGGTAGATATGGTTAAGAATATATAAATAGTTCAAACACAAGGGTGATAAACTAATCTATAGAAAATTCATTAATTACAAACTTAGATAAATAAATATTTTGTATTATAATAATGAGATATGCTAAATATAGAAAGTAATTGATTTGAAAGATGTTAAGTTTATTGTAATAATAAGTATAAATAATTCTTAGTTGGGTTTTACCATGTGCAAGTAGATTTAGACTGAAAATGAGTGTAAAATATGAAGGATCAGTATTCTAGACCAGTCATCAAATTCTATAAATTATAATTATTTAGCCATAGACATTACTATTATATCTAGATACTACTGTCAATGTTAATGTTTGACTATGGCATAGGTGTCCAATGTAGAATAACAAATGGATATGGATGTGTTGGTGAAATATTTGGTACTTTATTTCAAATCAGGATTTCACAATAGTGTAGGAGAGACTTCTCCTTTATTATTAGGAGAGGTTCCCTTTATTGAAATCAATAAAAACTATTCTAAGGTATATACACTATTTACAAGTTGAATGGGGGGTTTTGTATTAATAACATTCAATTAAAATAAAATGACAAGGAAGATGAAGATTCATAGGCAAATGATTCATTTGCTTGCATGATGAAATAAACAAAAATAGTAGTTTACTTTAGGCTATCAAATGTAATTCATACTTTAAATAATGAGATCTATATCAACATAATAAAAACACATACCCATTAAGGAAATAACCAGACATAAAGTTCAATTAATTCCTTGTTCTTAGACAAATAATGAACACAAATGTTCTTTCTTCTTCATATTTAAGTCTTCAAATTGTGGACATCAAAAATCCCTTTTACAATAGTCATTTCTTGTATTTATAACAAAGGGAATGGGATGACTCTTCACATTCCAACAAATACTTTTCATATTATAATTTTCATCATATTCTACCATTTAAAATTATTTTGTAAAATGAATTTCCTAAAATAGAAGTTGGAAAAGATAAAATTCATACTTAATTGAGTTTTATGTAGGCCAGAAGTGGTTGTGAATGGATCAACAACATCTGAATCTCTATTTACTTGTTCTTTATCTTGTGCATCCTTGAATCTGTAGAATATTTTAACTACTTCAAGGGATTCATTGCTTTTTGGAACTACCACATGAGAACAACATATGAACCATCTCTAGGAAATGAATGTCATGGTGTAAATAACTTTAGACAACTTTTCTAGCTGAGTTTTCAACTCTTCCACTGAAATGTGAATTTCACTAAGGGTCATCATTGCAACTTTGTTAAATTTACCCTAATTGAGAAGATCTTCCTTGACTAACTTATGAAGTTGGGATTTAAATTCATATACCATATGTGTATTATTCCCATATTCTTTGTATAAGGGGTAATGAATTTCATATAAATTGGTCTTGAGCTTCTTTTAACCCATGACATTATTTTATTTCAACTCCTCAATGGCTCTAGTCAATAGTTCCATTTTCAAGAAGTATTATATTCTTGTTTATCGAATATACCTCCATCCACCATCACTTTAGCCTCAATCATAATCATATCCTTTATGTCCTCAATTATCTTTTCCCACACTTTCAAGTCAATAGTGTGATATTTGACATATATGTGGATGTCCTACACTTACTGATCAATGAGGTCATACATTTTCATGAATTCTTTGATATAGTTAATTCCATTTACTAGAAAGTCATCCACCCATGATTATAGAGTTTTTCCATAGGTGTTATGTTTGTTAATTATATCAAAAGCCTCCTTGCTTATTCCTATAAATTGTGTTGGAGCATCAACATGTGGATCTATATGGGTCTCAATGGGGTTGATTAGATAGTTGACATAGCTCACTAATTGTGTGATCTATCCTTTGATTTGTTCTTGAGTCAACTCATCTTTCTTTGAACTCTTAGTTATTCTTTTATTGGTTTCTTAGAGATTTCTAAAATCACTTTCCCATGTTTCTTATCTGAGTGTTATCCTTTTGAGAGTATAATCTTCTAATGCCATTTCTTCTATGTCTTTTTCAATGTTAGGCTCAACAATATCCATGAACTCTGTACCATAAGAATGATACCAACCTAGAGGTGGTATTTGATTTCTTCGATGTAGGGGTCTTTAGGAGGTCATCTATCACAACAAAATTGAACATTTCTACTTCAATTATTATTTTCCTTTTTTACAACATTAGTTGTACCCACTAAAATGAAAGGTCACTAAAGATGACTTAGGTGTCAAATAGAGAGTGAGTGGGCTGATTTGGAGGAGATATTTGTGGAGATCCAAATGTAGAATGTGGTTTCTCCTCTTCAATTATTTTTAATTGTACTACTCCCTAGGGTGAGGCCAAGTATCATTGTGTGGTGTTCTAGATGAATAAGTTAGGATCACCAACGGCTTCAGTTGAAGACCGTGGCTTTACATATTTATTATCTTGATTTTTTTCCCATAAAGTAGGAATTTATTTGCATTGCCTTCCTGACTATATTCTAGGATTAGGGTCTTCATATCCACCATCATCAAAACTAGAGGAGATAGATGCCTCAATCATTATATTGGCACTAATTATTGTAGAAGTAGATGTGGGATCTTGATTTAAAGGAACTAGAGCCTTTCCTCTTCTTGAACTACATATGGTTACTCTGACCAATTTATTATCTAGAATTTTCTTTTTGTGAGTCCACACTCTTTATGTTCTTCATTTTAGGTTGTATGGTTCTCTTATTGACCAATTAATAGTTGACAAGGGTGTAACTATAATTTTATTTATGTATTTTTGATCAATATATGCCTTATTATCTATAATTCTTTTTAGTACCCACTCATTTTTTAATGCTTTTATCTGATAAAGATTCATTTGACTCTAGTCTCTTCAAACTACTTCAAACTCATATGCACAATCAACCCAATAATCCTCTAGATGAGGCTTGTGCTCATAGGCAAATCCTATACTGAGATTCTACTTCACTTATCTTATAGTGCCCATAGATTCTCTATTATCATAGGATCAAAGAGTGAATTTAGAGATGACCAAATTGATGTCATGTGCATTGAACACCATTTTTCAAATGAAATAGCCCAATGCAATGGGAAATGAAACACCTAATACACATTTTTCTCTACAACATTTTTGAACATTTGATAGTTGTTGACATAGATCTATGAATATGATCTTATTACTTTCTAGTCTTGGGAGCCTCAATGGATGTCATTCATAGCTGCCAACCCTGATATATGTAAAATTTTATAATTGAATGTAGTATCTACCATATTATTTGACCAATTTGACTACTTATAGTGAAATCCTAATTCCCAAATTTTCTTCTAGTGACTGCATTGATCTCAATGTGAATGCATCATTGACCCTAGTGTAGTGTTTATTAGTTTATTATAACATGAGTTGATGGAAACACTAAAATGCATGCATTGCCTATGTGATAGACCCATGTTGGGAAAGTCCTAGGTATACCATCTAGAAGGCCAATGAATATACTAGATAGGATGTCATGAAAAACTACCTCAAGGTATGGACATTTAGTAACTGATCATGTAAGAAATCACTAATTATTTCACCCTAATCAATGAATTATTTTCCACAGTAAATGATTTTCATTGGCATGAACATCCAATGGTGGAAGGGTTTAGTGTCTTGATTTCCCACTACCCATTTTAATAGAGCAACCATTTTTTAGAGTTCTTTAAAATTTGCTTAGATAGGATCTTAGGGACCTTAGAAGGCCTCTCTCTTTTTTGCTTCAACTAGTATTTATTGATAGTGGTTAAACATTTAGTAGGATACTTATCTCAATGTGTCTCTCTATACTTGATACTGATACTAACCAACTTGTCATGAAGGGGGATCCTCATTATCATGTTCATTACAACTCCATCAATTTTTATCATGAGGTGTCTATATTTTGACTTGATTTCTCTTGTTTATGGGTTTTAGTATTTGGAATACAAAAATACCAACTCTAAACACCCTACTAAAGTATGAAAAGTTGATGATTATGGTAATCCACTTTCTATGAGGCACTTAACCAATAATATTAGGCTTTAAAAATTTAGTCTCTTGTGAAAGTCCTCCAAATCTACATGTTTAATTAAGATTTAAATATCTTTATGATATCATAGTTGAAAGAAAATAGTGGCTCGTATCCCATGTAATTATACTTCATTTTGTTGTCCTCTAGGTTTGCAAATGCTACCTATAAAGTAAGGGAAAGAATATCCAACAGATCTGGAGGTAAGAAATGCTAGATTAATTAGAAGAAATACAAAGCAATATACATATGGTGATTTAGGAATGAATAAAATAACTCTCAAAATGGGGTTCTAGAGAGGGTCTATATAACAATGTAGGGGTGATGGTTTTTTTTTAATTCCTTTAAAAATTCAAGTAGGGCTTTACTTCAAAAGGAATAGAGGTAGAGAGAAATATATATCTTGAAATGACCAAATGAGGATGTGGAGGAAATATATATCTTTATATTGTAAATATCTCATGAGGGGAAAGCTTATAGAACCTATGCATGCAAGCATCCATGTAGTATTATGGGTTTGTCTATCATGTCCTCATAGCACGTGTAGATACAGTGGTGTAATTGTCAAGGCCACCACATCTACATGTTTATATGTCTGAGAGGGCTCATGTACCTTCACCTTATCTTCACGATGTATGTGGATGTAAAAGTGTGGTTTTTAATAGCTACATCAACACATCACCATGTTCATATAAAATGGTTGGTTTATCCACCATGTCCCTCTAAACATGTAAATGAAGATGCATGACTAGTTTGGTAGTTTAAATCACTGTGTTTGAAGAGAATGAGCAAGTTGATTGTGTTCTTCATGGATGTGTAGGTGTGACTAGAAGAAGGAAAAAAACTTATTAGTAAAAATATTTTTTGAATTTTCAAAATTTTTCCCTCAAACATGTCAAATTCTATGTTATTCTAACCTCTTAGGATATAAAAGTCAAGATAGTTTTTAGGGAACAACAATTGGTTCAGGCCAAGGATGTGACTTTGTGAGGAGACAAAAATGGAACTTCTAAAACTTAGGTTTTTAGTATGCCATTATCTTGTCCATTAGGCAATGGAGATAACTTTAAGATCAATTGAATAGAAAGGAGACCAAGGAGCACAACTAAAAGGAAACATATGATGAATAATAGAAAAGAAACACATGAAACATAATAGAAAGAAAACACATGATACATAATAAAAATGGAAATGGTGGGGGGCATCCTACCTTCACTCTTTATACAACTTCAAATAATACTTGATATATGGTAACAGGAGATGAGTGTCACCTCTGTATGCCAAATAATAAGTATTTTCACCATATAAATGTCAAATTTTGAATGGCCCTATCTATAGGGAGTAAATTTTCTTATGATCCCCTCTTGGTTATCTCCTTTGTCCTAGATTAAGACCAAATCACCAATCTAAAAATTGCATTGGTGAGCTTTCTAATCAAATAATTCAGTAACCTTTCCCTGATGAGATATAATTTTATCAACTATTGTGACTCGCTCTTATTTTATCTTTGCTAGGTACATGACTCTTTTCTCCAACACATCTTTGAACTGATCACATTCAATATCTTGATATATATTTAAAGTAGACAATTCCAAGGGAATAGGAATATTAACATCCCTCCCATATAGTAGATGAAATGGAGACATTCTAATTGCTCTCTTAGGTTTGATTTGATTGGCCCATAATGCATCATATAATTTTTTATGCTAGTTCCTCTAATTTTTGTTGACCAACTTACAGATGATGGTGATTATATTGTTGTTATTGGACTTCCCTAACCATTATCCTAAGGGTATTAATATGAATAATGTGCCATAAAGATGCCATATCTATAATAGAAATGGGAGATTTTAATAGAGAAGAACTTATAAGCTTTATCCATCACTATCTTTTGAGGAACACCAAATATAGCCAAAATATTCTCCTTTATGAAGTTGCATATAACTTTAGAAGTGGTAGATATTAATGGGATGGCTTCCACCCACTTCATGAAGTAGTTAATGGTTGTCAAGACATGAGTGTTTCTAGAACTATAATGAGGATTCAAAGTTCTAATGAATTCTAGTCCCCATTATCAAAAAACTTCTTTGACGACCATAGGTTTGAGAGGCAATGTTGTGAGCTTAGGCTTTCAACAAATTATTGAAAAAAATCACATTTGGAAACCCTTTCTTATAAATCATTGAATAGTGTGGTCCAATAGTAATGAGATTGTAATATTTTAAAAATGAAAAATATCTTCCATAAGCTTTGTCATGAAATGCTTATAAAATATTCTTCCATTGTTCTTTGTTTACACACCTCAGGAAGGTGCCATCTAAATATTTATTAAACAAGATATTATCCCAAATCACATATCTGGTTACCTTTAGCTTGAGAGTGCATCTTTACTTGGGGTTCAAATGATCTAGGCATTCTCCTTATGAGAGGAAGCATGGTATATCAAATACCACCAATGGTAAATCTTTTTTTAGAGAATTAGAACCTTCAATAATCAATTGGAAAAGTCCTTGTCCTCTTACCAACTTTATAGGCTTTATATCTAAAGCATACTCATATAATTTAGTGATTCAGTCACCCCTTTTTAATCCAACTCTTGTTGTGTAAGGATTGATTTTACTGTTGAATCTAGGACCATGACAGTGGTATCATAATTCAAGAATAAAACTTGAAATGTTTCACCACTTTGACCATAACATATGTATGTTTTTCCCATAGTGAAT
>JARHVA010000669.1:4775000-4797872 GCA_037957365.1 Torreya grandis
GTTCCTCTATTGAGGGAAAATCTAGGCATGATTGTAACTTTAGGATCCTGTTTCATATTTTTCTTATTATTTTATTTATTCTTCTTAGAATCTTTCATCATCTCATTCTGAACTTGGGTGAATACTGCATATGAATGACTATTCATATTATCAACATTTTCATCGTAATCATTATCAATGGGTGCATATTTGAAATTAACCATAGTGAAGTCATCATCAAGATTTTGGATTTAAGATCATAAGTGCCCAAAACACTTCTTCAGGTGGTTCTTTAATAGTGCAAATTTGTAACATTATGGCCATTTAAGGACAACTCAAACCATCATGGTTATTGGTGGCATGAAAAATGCATGAGTAGTGAAGAGTAGTGGGTGTTGCTTCAATAAAAATTGGAGGGGTTGAAGGAGGCAATATATGATGAATGTTTCCATGATATGGAACAAAAGGACTCCTAGGTATATCCTTGTATAGAGTATTTTATGATTTATAGATTTATTTCTTCAAATCCAATATACCATTTGTCAATTTCTAAATCAAAGCATTTGTTGAATTATGCTCTTTGATTTTGAAGACATCTTTCTTCATTTTTCATCCATGACCATGTCATCTTTAATTTCAATGGCTTGGGTTTGTGCATCTTCCAATGTTGTAGGGTGATTTCTTTGTAGGAAGAAACTTACCTCTAGTACTTGTCCATTCAAAAAGAAACATTTCTAATTTTATACCACAGGCATGGTAGTAGTAGGGATTTTATGTACTAGCTTATTGAATCATTCTATGAAATATCTCATAGGTTCATGAGATTATTTATTTATTTGAGACAATTATGTCAAAAGATAATGTTTGTATTCCACATGTTTAAACCTTTTTTCAAATTTATCTCTCATTATTTACCAATTTGGAATGGAAGTATGAGGTAGGTGATGGAACCATTATGTGGCTCCTTTAGCCAAATTTTCCACAAATAATCTAACCAACACATCTTCATGTTTGACACAAGGATGCCACATGCATAGAATAAAGCTTGTATGTGTTCATCAGGGTATTGTCTCCCATCATCAGTGAGCTTAGGGAAATTATTTCTTAAGCCATTTGATAATTCTTGAAGTTGAGTACATAAAACCAATGGGGCTATACGAGCATCCCAAGGTAAAATAATAGCCATGTTACAAAGCTTTATTACTTTAGGGATGAATATATCTGGTAATGATAAAGTTCTACTCAAAGGTTGTACATCTTTTATTTATTTAGGTGAAAGTATGAAATTCTATTATTCTTGAAGATCAAATAACACATCATAGATTCAATTTTTATTTATGGGTCTTATGTACCTTCTATCCCCCATGATGTTAAAAATTCTCAAGGAATTGTAATCACTATTATTCCATAAATGATTGTGTTGATTATTTAAACAAAATCAACACACTATTCCTCTTTGTCTAACATGGTTGAAACTCTTTGAAAATGAGAGTTATCCACCCTGTGGTCCCAAGAAAACTACCATAAATTAGAAGAAATGTTTGCTTATGCAGCTTGTATCCAATCAAGGTTTGGTTGGATGATTGGGTTCTGACTTCTAAGGATAGTCATGTAAATGACTATAGATGAAATACTATGGGTTTCATGAAAATCATAGAACATGCCCCATAATGGGCACCATTTAAACTATTGGTTAAATATTTGGTACTCTATTTCAAATTAGGTCTCACAATAGTGCAGGAGACAAAATGTCTCTCCTCTATTATGAGAGGAGGTTCCCTTTATTGAAAGTAGTAAAAATTATTCTAAGGTATGTGTAATATTTACAGGTCAAAAGGGGGATTTTTTAGTAATAACATTCAACTGAAATAAAATGATAAGAAGGAAGATTAAGAGTCAAAATAAAATGAGCAAACATATATTTCATTCTCTTTCACAATGAAATAAGTAAAAATAATAGTTTAATTTAGGAGAACAGATGGAATTCATGTTTGGAACAATGAGATATGTATCAACATAATAGAAACACATACCCATTAAGTAAATAACCAGACACAAAGTTCAATTAATTCCTCATTCTTGGACAAATACTAACACAAAGTTTCTTTTTTCTTCCTTTTTAAGTCTCCAAATTGTGGACATCACAAGTCCCTTTTTACAATATCTATTTCTTGTATTTCTAACAAAAGGAATAAGATAACCCTTCACATTCTAAAAATGACTTTTTGCATTCTAATTTTCATCCTATTCTACCTTTTCAAATTTTTAATTTTATAAAATAGAAAAATGAATTTCCTAAAATAAAAGTTGGACAAAAATAGAAAAGAGGAATTGTAGACTTCACTATATAAGTCAGAAGTAGTTGTAAATGTATTGGCAGCAGATGAATCCTTATTGACTTGTTCTTTATCTTTTGCAACCTTGAATCTCCAAAATCTTTTAACTACTTCAAGGGCTTCATTACTTTTTGTAACTACCACATGATGGCAACATATGAACCATCTCTGGGAAATGAATGTTAGGGTGTAAGGAACTTTAGAAAAATCTTCTAACTAACTATTCAACTCTTTTAGTGAAATGTGAATTTCACTTAGGGTTGTCATTTAAGATTTATTAAATTTACTCTCATTGATAACATCTTCCTTGACTACCTTTTGAAGTTGGGATTTTAATTTGTCTATTTTATGTGTGGTAGTCCCATCTTCTTTGTATAAGTAGCAATGAATTTCATCTAAATTGGTGGAGATCAGCTTGAGATTCTCTTCGCCCATGTCTTTATTTTTTTTCAACTCCCCAATATATTTAGTCAAGATCTATATTTTTTGAATTATACATCTTTCCCATTTGTAGGAAGTATCATCTTATTATTTATTGAATATCCTTCCATCCACCATTACTTTAGCCTCAATCAAAATCATCTCCTTTATGTCCCCAATTATTTCTTACCATACCTTCAAATCAATGGTGTGATATTTGACCTATATGTGAATGTTCTTAACTTATTGATCAATGAGGTCATAAATTTTCATGACTTATTCAATATAGTTTATTTAATTTACTATAAAGTCATCCACCCATGCTTCTAGAGTTTTTCCATAGGTGTCATGTTTACTAATTTTAGAAATAACCTCCTTGCTTATTCCTATAAATTGTGTTAGAGCATCAACTTGTGGAGTTGTAGGGGTCTTAACTAAGTTGATTAGATATTTGAAATGGCCCACCAATTATTTCATATGCTCTTTGAGTTTTTCTTGAGTCAAATCATCTTTATTTGACATCTTAATTATTCTTTCAGTGGTTTCTTAGAGATTGTGAACATCACGTTACCATGTTACTTCTCTGAGTGCCATCCTTTTGAGAGAATAATCACCCACTATCATTTCTTCCACATTTTTTTAAATGTTTTGCTCAAAAATATCCATGAACTATGCTCCTAAAAAATTATATACCAACTTAGAGGTGGTATTTACTTTCTTTGATGCAATGGTCTTCAAGAGGTCAGTTACCACATCAAAATCTAGCATTTTTTCTTTGACTATTCTTTTTATTTTATGCAATATTGGTTATACCCATTGAAATTAAAGGTCACCAAAGGTGAACACCTAGGTATTAGATGGAGAAGAAATGGGTTGATTTGAGGGAAGAGGAGGTATCTTTGGATATCCAAATGGAGAATGTGGTTTCTCCTCTTTAGTTCTTTTCTACTATAATGCTCCCTAGGGTGAGGCCAAAAATTGTTGTGCAGTGTTCAAGATGAGAACGTTAGGATCATTAATGGCTTCAGTTGAAGATCTTGGATTTATATAATTTTTATCTTGATTCATTTTCCATATAGATGGACTCTCTTCGCATTTCCTTCTTGACTATATTTTGGGATTAGGGTCTTCATCTACACCATCATCAGAACTAAAGGAGCTAGATGCCTCAATCACTACATTGGCACTACTTATTTTTGAAGGATCTAGAGCCTTTCCTCTTATTAAAATACCTGAGGTTACTCCATCCAATTTATTATCTATCCATTTCTTTGTATGATTCCACACTCTTTGTGTCCTCCATTATAGGTCAGTTGATTATCTAATCAACCAATTACTAGTTGGCAAGGGTGTATCTATATTTGTAATTATGTATTATGTATCAATAAGATTCATCTTATCATCTATAATTCCTTATAATACCCACTCATATATGATTTATTTTATATAACCAAGGTTCATTTGACTCCAATCTCTTCAGGCTACTTCAAACTCCTCTACACAATCATCCCAATATACCTCTAAATGATGCTTGTGCTCATAGGTATATCATATACTGAGATTCTACTTCACTTATATTTTAGTGTCCATGGCTTATCTAATAGCATAGCATTAGAGAGTAAACTCAAAGATGGCCAACTTGATGTCATGTGTATTAACCTCCATTTTACAAATGAAATTGCCTAATGCAATGGGAAATGAAATAACTAATATGTGTTTTTCTCTACAATGCTTGTGAAAAGTTAATAGTTGATGACATAGCTTATGAGGAAGATCTTATTATTTTCTAGCCTTGGGAGTCTTATTGGATGTCCTTCATAGATTCTAACCCTAATATATGTGAAAATTTATAATTAAGTTTATTAGTTTCGATATTGGTTAACCAATTTGGCTACTTCTACTAAAATCCTCATTCCCTAATATTCTTCTAGTGACTACACTATTCTCATTGTGAATGTTTCATTGACCCTAATGTAGTTTTTATTTCTTTTTTGTAGCATGAGTTGAGGTAAATACTCAAATACATGTGTCATATATGTGATAGATCCATGTTAGGAAAGCCCTAGGTATACCATCTGGGAGGAAATTAAATATACTATATAAGATGTTATGAAAAATTGCTTCAAGATTTGTACATTTAGTAATTGATCATGTAAGGAATCATTGATTTATTCATCCTAATCCATGAATTAGTTTCTATGACAAATGATTTGCATTAACATGAATATCCAATGGTAGAAGGGATTAGTGTATTAATTTCCCACTACCTAATTTAATAGGGTAACCATATCTAAGAGTTCTTTGAAATTTGCACTAAATAGGATCTTAGGTACCTTAGAAGGCCTATTTATTTTCTACTTCAAATAGGAGTTATTGATAGTGGTTAAACATTTAGTAGCATCAATATCCCAATGTGTCACTCCATGCTTGATACTGATACTAACCAACTCATCATGAAGGGGGGTCCTCATCATCATGTTCATTGTAATTCCATAATTTTTTCCATGAGGTGTCTAGATTTTGACTTGATTTATCTTATTTAGGGGTTGTAGTATTTGTAATAAGTAAATACTAGCTTAGAACACTATATTAATGTATGGAAAGTTGTTGATTATGGTAAGATACTTTCTACAAGCCACTCAACCAGTAATGTCAAGCTTTCAAATTTTGGTATCTTATGAAAGTCCTCTAGATCTACATTTATGATCTAATAACTAGATATCCTTAGGATATCACATTATAGAACCAACAATGCCTTGTATTCCATGTACTTATACTTCATATTATTTATCTTTAGGTTTTCAAATGTTATCTGAAAAGTAAGGGCAATAATATCCTAGACGTAAAAAATGTTGGACTAGCTGGAAGAAATTCAAAGTAGTAGACATATGGCACTTTAAGAACATATAGAATAAATCTCAAAATGGGGTTCTAGAAAGGCTCTAAATATAAATGTATGGGTGATGGTGTTTATCAAATCCAAGGAATTTTTTAGTAGGGATTCACATAAGAAGGAATAGGTGGTAGATAAAAATCACCACTTATTGATCTTGAAATGACCAAATGATGACATAGAGGAAATAAATAACTTTCTTTCAAAAATGTTGCATGGGGATAAATCATAGTGCCTATGCATGTGCACACCTTTGTATTATGGTGGTGCCATCTATTATGTCTTTGAAACATGATTATATATATTGACATAGCTACCTTAGTAGTTATGTCTATACATTTAGGTGTTTGATAGGTGCCAGGTACTATCATTTCCTCTTCATGGCATACATGGATGTAGGATCATATCTATTAATATACATGTTGACACATCATCATGTTTATGGAGGATTATAGGTTTATCCATTGTGTCCCTTTGGGATGTGTGAATGTAGACATGTGACTAATTTGGTAGTTCATATCACTACATCACCACATCCAAAGAGGATGATCTAACCATCTATGCCCAGTGCAAATGTGTAGGTATGGTTGACAAAAGGAAAAACTTATAAGTAAAAGGGTTTTTTGAACATTTAAAGTTTATCCTTCAAACATGTCAATTCTATTTTGTTCTTACCTCTTGGGACAAAATTTCAAGATGGTTTTTTAGGGAACAACAAGATTAAACTAACCTCATTATTCTAGGTTTTCTATCACTTTTTTGCTGATGTGTTTGGATCTAGGATATATGTTTTCTCTTTTCATTGATTGATCAAACCCTATTTCTTCACCCTTATTCACCCTTGGAATGAATTTGATAAAAATGGGTTATTGGGCTCATGATGACGAGTTAATCCCAATGATCCCTCTCTTAATGGTTGTTTCCTACATAGATAATACTCTAAGGAAGGCCTCAAACTTATGTATTTCTCCCCTATGTGTGGGAAAGTGTGTGCACAAGGGTGTAATAAACTATATGAATATGCATGTAATGATATAGCTTGTCATTTGAAAAATATATCATGGGTTACTCTTTGAATGCTTTAGATGTCTAATATGATTGCTCCTATACTTGATATTAAATAAGGGATGAAAGGGCATAATAACTTGGTTATGTAGTTGATTTATTGATATTTAGTATGTGTTTTCTTGTTATTTATTAAATGAGTAATGAGAATTCTTAGAATTGTATTTATACCACACCTTTTTAAAATATCTTAGGTAGGGTTCAATAATACAAATAATCCAACTCATAATTTAAAAAAAAAAATTAATTTGGATGAATTTTGGTAACTGAACACTAGATAAGGATCTAGACACTATTATAAATGGTAGTGTCCTTATGTGGTTGGTAGTGTCTATAAGGCTATAAAATAGGTGTGGATCTAAAATTGATAGTTAAGGATGTTTATCAAATTTTAATATTTTTACGTAGTGCAATAGCCCTGTGTCATCAAAATGATATGGGTCAGACTAAGAGATAAACATTAATCATAATGAGATGGATAATTCAAACCTTTTTATAGTAGGGAAGTCTAAAATTGAAGGGTATATCACTATTTTATATTTGTCAAATGTACAAGAATAAGATGCTATAAATATTTAGTTTTAATATATATAAATGATTATGAAAACACCCACACAAATTTATTAGCATCAACTAATAGAAATTTTAATCAAAGTAAGTAATGAGTTGACCATAATTATATGAATGTTTGTAAGTAGAAATAATTTACCTAAGGAAATGAACCAAAATAATAATAAAAACATGCTTTTGTCTATTGACATCAACATAATATTAGAATAGATAGGGAAAAATAAATGAAGATTCATGTATTTACTATCAACATCAACTTATTGTCTAGTGATGTAGATAGAAATGTGATCACACCAATTACAGGCAAGCAAGCTAGGGGATGAATGCAATGTTGTAATACATTATGTCAAGAGACATAGATTAAACAGAATGAATGAAACATAATGTTTTAAATCATTAACTTAAATTGAATACCTAGAATATTATGGTCTTAAATATAATTAACATAACATGATATAATGCAAGAGATAACATACCTTTATGGGATCTAGCTGTAGTGGGTTATGCAATTGGGCATAAATGCAATCTATGTAATTATAATAAGGATGTGTAATTATTTCATTTTTAATGGGTTTGTGGTAGGAGAGACCAAATAAGCATTTTTCATAGGATTGGATACTCAAATTATTTTCCACCATACATGATTAAGATCTATGCCTTGTGTTTCCCTATGGTCATAGTGAGGACACCAAATGTGATCAAAAATATGAATTATGTTAGGCTAGAGGTCATTAAGGGATTTTTTAGTCAATGGGATCCAATGGTTATGATTTTTTAATTATATAGCTACCATAATAGGTGTGATGAATTTTACAATAGTGGAAGGGACATGTTTCATTTAATTCACTATTAATTTAAAACCCTAGTTTTGATATTTATCAAACAAACTCCCTTCAATAATTTTAAACCCTAGTTTTGATATTTGTCTACATAGGTAGTAGTCTTTTACCTCATTTTTGAAAAAATAGTTATAAAATCACACCCTGATAGATTATGATTGTCATTTTGGAGTCTTGCACCTAAATAATTGGGCATTAAGTAGAAGTACAGGGTATTTTATTCTAAAATTATAAAAAAATAAAAATAATCAAGCCATGAACATTTACAAAAAAATGGAATAGTTATTTATAATATATCATTTGAAGCTATAAATATTATTCAAAGCACCATTTTTTAGGCCTGCCATAAAAATGCTATAAAACATCAATTTATAGGCCTTACCTCAATACGTTAGCACCAAAGATAAATTGGGGTTTATTTAATCTCCCAACCAAAAAACATCAGCACATTAATTAAACAAATCTAAAAATACATGAAATTTTCATATATCTTTGGAAAAAAGGTTACAATGCACTCAAATGTTAGTGCAAATAATATACATGGTAACTAAAACCCTAATAATAAAGGAACAATGCATGATCCTTTCATAATATATACATATAAATGTTGAGGAATTCATAGCTTTAAGAATATAAAAATATTAAATATTAAATAAAAACCCTAAAATGTCAGGGTTTTATCTATTGTGCATCTTCATGCCAGGTCTAGATGATATATTTCAGTTCAAGCTTAGTTGTTGGTTGTAAAATTTTTCATACTCTAGTGTATATTTGCTTGCCTTTTTAACTTATATCACAAAAAAAGATGATATAACTTCAAAAACCTTAGTGGTAATATAAAATTTGTCCTTTCTCCTATGTTCCAAAGCTTGCAACTTCACCTCAAGACCATGCTTTCTCTATGTAGTGTGGTAAAAAAATTGAACTAAAATAGTCAGATAAAGGGTGTTGTTCTTTCTTTGATTTAACTACTTTTAGGTACAAAGAGAGAATGGATGGGGAAATCAATTCATTGAATGAAACTACAAATAATGTCTTCATGTTGTTTCAATGAAATGACACCTATATTTATGTCTTTAGGGCTAGCCTCAAGGCCATGCTTCCTCTATGTAATGTGGTAAAAAATTGAGCTAAAATAGTCAAGCAAAGGGTGTTTTTCTTTCTTTTATTTAACTAATTTCAGGTGCAAAGAGAGAAGGGATTGATCCATCCTAACTATTTTTGAATTATATTACTTCATAAGTATGGTGCACAATAATGTGTATGATCTAGCCATATGAAACCCAGATTTCAAACTAGTGAAGAGGACACATGTCATATTTCATTTAATATTCTTTTGTGTTATAATTTTTGTAATTGTTGATGATGTTTAGATTAAGGTAATCCCACCTTTAACTTCAAGTTTGTGTAATTGTTGATGATGTTAACAAATTTGGACTGTTTAATAACATCCGAAAATTTTCCACTAATCAGAACATAAACAAAAAATTTAGTAAATTTCATAAAAAATGTGCAACTTACCTAGTGAAATACTTTAAATAATTCATTGCACATATAAAAATGATATTTTATTGGTAGATAAAAAACATACTTTAATCAAAATTTAGTTGTCAATTGAATTCATTAGCTATCCCTTTGGGACTAATAAAAATATATTATTTAAACCAATGGGTACTAACCATTAATGCAATAATAAATTTTAAGGTTGGGAAGGTCGACATTCTTGGTTACATTGGCTATGTTAAATAGTTGGACTAAAAAATAAATCTGTAGACTAGGCTTCAAGTTATTCTCAATAAATACATGACATTTCCCATAAATGGAGAACAAAATCATATGCATTTATATGATAATGTAATTATTTATTACTCCAAAAAAGTCTAATTTAAGAGGATAATGGGTAATAAACAATGTTAAGAAAGAAAGTTATACTTTCTAATTAATACAATGAAATTGTAAAAATATCATATAAATTAGTCAATGTATAAAAAAATTAAACATGTATTTTTACAAAACAGGTTAAGATTTATTTGCAATACAATTTTTTAATCTAATATCTTAGTGTGTAATCGAAATTTTGTCTCGAGTTATTTTTGAAGTTATCCTATCTTCCATGCATTAATTATCTTAGATGGGATTATATTGGTCACAACAATTTTGAGAAATTTTTACTTTGAATACATGATTATTTGTGCCTTTAAATTTAAATAATCAAATATCTCTTACTTTGAGTTGATTGCCAAGGGAAAAGGATTTCCAACTAGGTCCAAGCCTATAATTTATTGTA
Source organism: Torreya grandis (assembly GCA_037957365.1). NCBI lineage: Eukaryota > Viridiplantae > Streptophyta > Pinopsida > Cupressales > Taxaceae > Torreya > Torreya grandis. The sequence goes on from JARHVA010000669.1 coordinate 4,785,390, forward strand.
TTTTTCAAAAGGTCACCTATCATTGAATCCCATTACATAAAAATATGACATGAGCTCTCTAATAGGGAAAATAATGTCTAAATTTTTTTGTTATAAGGTTTTGATAGCAAACTTTATCAAACACATAGTGAGATTAGAAAAAATAAAAATCAACCTTTAAAATTTTCAAAATCAATGCTATTAGACAAAAACATAATTATAGCTTCCCCATAATAGTTAAACAGATTTGAATATTTATGGTCATTTAAAATCTAAAAACAAATTGTCTTGATATGAAACAATAAACTTGAATGTGAAGGAAAGCGTATACTTATAGTTTAAAATGGACAAGTATGAGTATATTTTTCATCCTCTTTTAAAATTGTAGTTCATTTGTGGTGTTTGGTTTGTGATAAGGAAAATATGATTCATGCATATGGAAATATAAAAAAAAATATATAGATCAATTCCATATAATTATTTTCTTATTACTATAAGTAAAATTAAATTATCTAGAGTTGTTTAGTGCTTTTTTTTAAACAATGAAATGCCAAGAAAAATAAACTATTAAAAATTAATTGAGATTTAAACAATATAAATCTTAAAGTGAAATACAATAATTTAGACAATTTTAAATAAGTTAAAATAGTAAATTAAAAATATATGTGAAAACTAGCTTCGATTAATTTGTTGTTGACTGTGCAAGCTAATTATTAATAAAAACTAGCTGGAAAGACCTATAAACTATGTCACGACTAAATAAAGATTTTAAAATTATGTTGGGATAAGATGAAAATATGATTACAATGCCATATTATGGCCTTATATATTGACTACAACCACATCCTTATTGATCGTGTGATTAATTTTATGATCTAGATACATGTGCCTATTTATGAGGGTTTTTGAATGACTATGTATGTTGATTTCATATGTAAAATACTTATAAAGATAAAACTATAGCTCCTAAACAATAAATACAATAGAGATAATATACAAAGGATGGAATCGAGTAAGGGTAATGTAGACACCGAAATCGTGTCGACTCCCCTGGTCATTCCCCGTCTTATTCTTCTTCGCCTATTGAACCCTTGCCGATCACTTGTTCCTCCAACCTTGACCTTGGCAGCATGTAAAAATGAGCACAGAGCTAAAGCTAGACTCTATCCCCATTGTGCATCTGCCGACGACGGTCTTTACCCGGCTGATGTCGCCGACGTCGGTCACTTATCGGCCGATGTCGGCAATCCTGCCGACGTCGGTCACCTTGCCGTTATCCGTTATCAGTTGTCATTCGGTTTCCCAAAACGGTTGTCGAACCGTCTCTTGAACCGTCCCTTGCCTTCATCAGCCTCCGCCAACCATTCAAAAGGATTCAACCATTTTTGCTAATCAATCGAACCCGATCAATCATTCAATCGACCTGCGAACTCCGACATCCATAGACTCTGGCAATCAACACTCTCGGCATCAACCAACTCCGGCATCAACCAATCTACATTTAATCCGGCACTGCACAGACAACTTCAACTATGGCTTTCATCACGTCTTCTGGCAGGTAAGTATTTACTCTGTTTGTTTTATTTCTTCTTGGTTATTCTTTGTTTATCAGTTCTGTCATCCCGAATCTTCAAACCACAGACCCAAGTTCTGCATCTCTCCTTTACATCCCTGCCCACTATCCGCATCCATAACTCTGTCTAGACTCGACTAAAACCCCCAGACTCTGTCCAAACCCTGCCCTGACCTTATCAGACCCTGTCCCGACTCTGTCTAAAACCTTGTCCTGAACCTGTCAAGAACCTGTCCCAACTCTCCCAGGGCTTCTGCAATCTGTCCAGAACCTGCCCCTACCGACGCCGGTCACTACCCCGACCGACGACGGCACCTAGACCGACGCCGGCACCTTCCATAACCGACGCCGGCACCACAGAGACCGATGCCGGTGACTGTGCAGAACAGTGCTGCATATCAGGTACGCACTTTATTTTCTGTCATTTATTTCTGTCATGTTATCTTTTATTATCTACTTTCGTCCAATATTCTGCTTTTTTATCAGTGGGTTGATATCCTTCTAGGAAGTCTTCTTACTTTCGGGATCGGGCGTTCGCCTGACAGCCCACCATATCCTTTAACTAACATTTTTCCGTGTTTTAGCCTTTTCTTCGCAGGTGTCATTCCTCCACAGCCAAAGAGGAGAATCTTCCAACGTCTGATTTCGGTGCGCACGACTTTATCAGGTACTTCTAGCCTTGACCATTTCTTTTAGTTTCTTATTTCTTCTTTGAATGTAGAAAGCAATTAGCGATAGAAACATTCTGGCACGCCCGGTGGGACCCTAGGTCCTTCCTCGGGTTCCTCTTCTTTTCGTTCATATAGGTGCATTAGGTTCCTTCCTTTTCACCTCCTTTCGTCTCTTCTTAAATGACATCATAAGCAGGACTAAAACGAACATTTCTTTCTTTCTTGCACTTCTAGACTAGCTAAAACTCATATTCTTCGACTCTTTTTCCATTCGTCTTCATACGAACAAACATTTCGACTTGGGCATTAAAACACTTTGCATTCATTTCTGTTTGCCTGCATCTTTTAGACCACACATAGTAACTTAAACCGCATATTGAATTAATCTAGATCACTTGATGTTACACTACCTGACCACATGCACCAAAACAAACATTTTAACTTACCTGAGACAAGGCCCGACTGGGATTTCATCCCCCAGCGGATACCTTACCCGTCCCAGTGACCCTACTTGGATTTCATCACCAAGGGGGAAGCCCACTCCGTTCTCTGGCAGAGGATAAACTCTAGGCGAGGTATATCTTGGCTAAGCGAAACCAGCTAACCACTGGAATCGTGAAGTGAGGGGAGCTTGCTCCTTAGCACCAAGCCGCGTACCGAACCTAACACAGACTTCTTGAGCACCATAACAAAACCCGAAACCATCCATAGACTGCTTCTTCTAGGACCTAACTCACAAAACCAACCTTCCACTACACACATTCTAAGGCATAAGCCACTATAATCCTAATAATTTACTTCTAAGGTTTTAGGATCTGCTTGTGTCTTCATCTTTTTTTTTTTTTTTCTTATCTGCTTGTTTGAGCTTGTGAGGACGTTCTTTCTTGCCTTGAATGGTTCTGACACGTAGTCAAACCAAGGCTCTTCTTGACCACGCTAGCCATCAATCGCTTTCGCCTACCCCATCTATAAACAATCATATAATGGAGTTCTACTCGAAGACCGAAAGAATTCCTACTAGACTATCTCCAACCCAAACGCCTATCATCCCAGAAGGGGACCAAGACTTTGCAAGATTCTTGGACCTCAATACCGCAGCCCTCCAAAACTATCTCGTGAGAAACCCAATGCGGGATCTTTCGGGCGACGTGGCGACGACATCAACACCGTTCGCCACCCAACCTTTTACGACTCAACCTTTCACCTCAACCATTAACCCGACCATGGCCAATATGCAAAGTTCAGCCTCCTCGTCTATTTTTAAACCAACCTCCACCGGGGTTTCATTACCCCCTCAACCACCTGCAATTCAACCAAGTTCTACATCATACCAGAACTTGATTGTCTCGACCCCACACACTCTTGCACCTATATATGCAGGAGTGCCTACCTCGCCCTTTGTCAATGCTGTCACACAACCTCCTTTGGCGGTATCTAGTCAGCTTATACCTTCGACCTTCATAACGCAACCATCTTTAGCCTCTACTTCTGCCCCTGCGACTAGTCATCCATACATTGTACAACCGGCTATGTCGCACGCCTCCTCTAGCCTCTTCCAAGCACCTTACAACTTAGGGGGCGCTCAACCCGCCAATCCGTCAGCAGATCTTATCAAGATGCTGATGGATAAAATGTCTAGTCTCGAAGCTTCTATCTCCGGTTCAAGTAATGTCTCTTCATATGACCAGATTTACAACGAGCCCATCCACCCTTCTGTCCCTATCCGACCATACCCCAACCATTGGGAGCTTCCTAAATTTACTCGCTTTCAGAGTAAGGAAGACCCACAACAACATCTAAAGGCATTCAGACATTCTTGTTATCTTATTGCCCATGACGATGCGTTGCTTTTACGCACGTTCCCTATGTCGCTTTCTGGCCCTGCCCTTGACTGGTATAGTTCTCTTGCCAGACATTCTATCTTTTCATTCATCCAACTCGCCCAACTATTCGTTGACCATTTCTCAATCAATATCACTAAAAAAGTTTTGATCACAGACCTTTACTCTATTAGGCAAATTGACGACGAATCAATAGCCGATTTTGTCGCCCGTTGGAGAAGCTTGATTAATCAGCTCTCCTTCTCCTTGCCTCAACCCGAGCTCATTGAGCTCTTTTCCCGAGCATGTGTCAATCACATCTCGTCCACCTTGCAGATTCAGACATTCCACACTTTCGACGAGGCCTTCACCATGGCCCGAAAGCTTGAACTCCGCACCATTGAAGAAGATAAGGTCAAATTGTGTAACACTAACACAAGAACCAATGACCATTCTTCTTCCAGACCTTCTTCTGCCCACTCTCACTCCAAGGGGTCGGCAAACACTGTCATCTTTAGACCATCATCTTCAACAATAACCAACCGCTCATCATCTTCAACATTAGACTACATCAATAAACATTTTCAACGTCAATCCTTACAGCGTCAATTCACTCCAATTGGGGAGTCATATGCCTCTGTCTTGGATAAACTCGTCAAGCAGGGGGTCCTCAATCTCCCTCTAATCCGACCACATCAATTCGACCCCTCAACACCTATCCCCGCATGGTACAGGGAGAACCACTTTTGCGACTATCACCGTGTCAAAGGCCATGACACGGATCACTGTCAAACTTTCAAAAACATCGTACAAGACATGCTAGACAAGGGGGATCTCATCTTGGATAACCCGAATGCACCGCCCAACCAAAACCTTGACATCTTCAAGCAACCCTTTTCTAATCACCCGCCTACTCAAGACAACGTCCAAACCATGATCAATGACTCTCAAGACCATGATATACACACAGTCAACACTATCTTTTCTCTTATCCCTGACCAACCTCTTTCACAGGTGGAAGACCCTTCTTCCCCTATACCTCCTCCACATGGTGAAGAACTTTCTTCTCCTACTTGTCCTCCATCGACTTCTCCCATATTGGAGGACGCTTTGACCACATCAACACCTGCTGCCTCGCCTTCATCCTTATTATCATCCATAGATGATCATACCTTTTTAACTCCTCAACCACACACAGAAGCCATGACTACTCCAGAGCTCTTTCCACTTAAAGAGCCCACACCTTTAATCCCTTCTCCATTGAGAGAAAAACCGTCCACATCTAAGTCCAAACCCGCGCAGGCGTCCATCATGCCCAAAGAGATTAAACCTCTTGGTGTTCGCCCCACATCTAATCTTGCCTCGCATAAAGGTGGCCCTCAACCCAAACCAAAGAAGGCTACTAAACCACACCAGAGGCCTCCTCCCCTATCTTCGTCATTACCTTCAATCTTGGGCCCACATCCATCTACTTTACTCGGAGTGCTTCCCACTCCCATACTTCACAGAGGTAAGTCACCTCCATTATTCTATCAACCCGTCAGACTTATACCTCCTTCAAACCATCGACCAACGCCTCTTACGCCTCCCAAGCCAATGTCACCAACCCTCTCTGCAATAAAACATCCCGACCCATTAGCAGGTTCATATGCCTTGCTCTTACGGCAATTGTTGCAGTCCTCTCGTCTCAATCTCCCGCCTCTTAGACCATATCACTCTCTCGGACCAAAACCACCATGGTTCGATGACACTTGCATTTGTGCGTATCATCGCATGCCTGGGCACGACACTGAGCATTGTCATGCCCTCAAGGTCGTCGTTCACCAATGTCTGGGGAATGACACCTCTCTTCTCGACCACGTTATCAACAAACCTTCAACACCACCCCACTCATCAACTCTCAGATCAAAACCATCTTGGTTCGACAACTCTAAATTCTGTCATTATCATCACACTCTGGGACATGACACCGAGCGTTGTTGTGCTCTTAAAGCTGTCATTCGTCACCACCGGAAAAAGGATTCCTTTCTTATCAAGGATCCTCTTGACCCCCCTTTGACAAATTATCAACACCAACCCATACCTCTCCAACCTCGTCATCTAAATCGGGATCTCCACAACAGACTAGGGTCCCTTCGCTGCCTTTAACCCCTTTATTCGACATCAACACAATCCATCTGACCACTAAACCTCAATCGACCTTAACTAATCTGTCAAACATTCTCCCTAGCTGCTGGGGGAATTCAACCTTCATCCAAACTTCGATCAATTTTTCAACACAGTCTCGACCACATATCAATCACTCTTTCAACTTAACCTCAACCAGACTAGCAACCAAACATTTAACCTGACCTCAACCAAACATTCGACCCAACCAAAGACCAAATACCAACCAATCAACCCTCGACCAACCATTGACCAATTATCAAATGACCAAATCTCAACCAAACATTCGACCCAACCTTTTTATCAAAACATTCAACCTTTTTAAATCAATCAACAACCATATCAACCAACTTCACATTCACTCATCAATCAACACCTGACCAATCTGGAAAGAGGCAAATAGGGCAAGTTTGCTCCTAATTGGCTCAGACCTTTTATTATCATGCACAAGTATGGATCAGGGACTTACCGTCTGTCTTCTCTTGATGGACGACCAGAACCTGAGCCTCTTAATGCGTTGCATCTGCGACCATTCTACTGCTAGTCGAGTATTCGTCCACTTGACACTTAACTTGAGCTCGTCCCTTGAGCAATCCCTGTCCCTCTTAATCCTCATTCCTTTCAACCTTATTTCCATTTAACAAGTCCTCTACAACCCTTTTATGATGTATGGATGCTTTGTCCTAATAAAAGGGAGCCCTTGACCTTCTATAATCTTGTCCATGACTCACATTTTTGTAAAAACAAATCAAGATGTCAAAACATATCCATGGTCACTATATCAAATCAAAAAAAATAGACTGCTCCCTCGAAGGATAGCTGTACTATCATTGCTGTAATTAATAGACTGCTCCCTCGAAGGACAGCTATTCAAAAGCCCTTATATTAATCAAAAATCTAGACCACTCCCTCGAAGGATGGCTATGACTACTCTGGCAATAAACAGCACTATTTTAGAAGCTTCCCGCATTGATCAGCTTCACAACCTGACCACCAAGCAAATGACATCTCTATGCAGGCTTCCCGCATTGATCAGTCTGTGCCAAGAAAAAAAAAAAAAAAATGAGTCATGGACTTGACTTGTAGTTGTCTCAGGGTCTCCTATAAAAAGGGGCAAAGTTATCTCTGCTCTTAAAACAGGTTACCCTCTTTCCTCCTCCTATCACCTGCTCAAGGGACTTCGAGCTCACTTTAGTGTCTAAGTGATTCGATTACCGCTCTAACATAACTATGGTCAACGACGTCACGCATGAATGGGGCTCTTGGTTCTCATAACCCCTATCTATGCTATCTTTTTGGGTCCTTGTCAATGAAAGAGCAATATGCTTTTCACTTCTTCTGCACTTTGGTCACATTCACCGTCATCACTTGTCAATCAACTCAACTCAACTCTCTTTTCAGACCATCAACATGACCTCGCCTATTCACCCTAGTTTCTATGGACACCAATACACATGGAAACTATTAACCCGCTGCAATTTATGTTCAGCATAAACCAATACTTGCTGAAGCATAAATAAACCTCACTTCATTTTTAGCATACATCCATCACGAATATGGAATATTGCTAGGGATGAAAAACCCCTCAACCAATGTTGCAGAATACACCATTTGCAAAAGGCTGCAACATCATCTTTTCTCCTCATTATTTCATCATGACCAAGACCGGTCCATCCCTTTGACCCTTCCTCCCTTCTAGGGAGAACTACATCGGCCTGAGGCCCTATCACCAGGGCTATGTAGGCAGCACTCAGTTGACATGGGGTCTTCTGGGGTTAGCTCGGCCGCATTCTTTCATCCATTCATCCATCCATCGACCACCAACCATTGGAGATCATGCCTATCTCCTCCGACCTCGACCACTTCCAAGACACTGTTGCCTTGGTTGTTTTTGCATGTATGCTACCTCATGACTGGTTAGCAGAATTGTGCGCAGACCTTTTTGGACCCTCACAAGTATAGAATCGCAAGCCGGTTGATCCGCCCTACTTGTGCCTTTTTCGTGTTTCTAGGAGCACTTCCTGAGCTCGGGATACCTAGAACACGATGACCATTTGGAGCTTCAGCTTAGATTGAGTGACTCGATCAGCAGATGACTAAATGCTGGGGCCCGGTTATTTCAATTTTGGCACTCCTTGACCCTTGACCTGTGACACTTTGACCTAACCCTCTTGTAAAGTGGTATGCGCGCAATCACGACTTTTGCAGCGTTCACCCTCACCCCTTTTTCATCCACTCTTTATCAAATCAGCACCCGATTCCCGATTCCCTTCCCTCGATTCCTGCTTTGAGGGGGAATACCTTATCCCTCACTCGGGGCAATCCACTTTCTATTTTTGTCTTGCAGTTCATTCGAACAACCAACAAGATGAAATCAACCTTATCCCTCACCTGGGGCAATCACTCCTGTTTTTGTCTTGCAGTTCGTCCAGAACAACCAACAAGACAAAAAGGGGCAAATGTAGACACCAAAATCATGTCGACTCCCCTGGTCATTCCCCGTCTTATTCTTCTTCGCCTATTGAACCCTTGCCGATCACTTGTTCCTCCAACCTTGACCCTGGTAGCATGTAAAAATGAGCACAGAGCTAAAGCTAGACTCTATCCCCATTGTGCATCTGTCGACGACGGTCTTTACCCGGCCGATGTCGCCGATGTCGGTCACTTATCGGCCAATGTCGGCAATCCTACCGACGTCGGTCACCTTGCCGTTATCTGTTATCAGTTATCATTCGGTTTCCCAAAATGGTTGTCAAACCGTCTCTTGAACCGTCCCTTGCCTTCATTAGCCTCCGCCAACCATTCGAAAGGATTCAACCATTTTTGCTAATCAATCGAACCCGATCAATCATTCAATCGACCTGTAAACTCTGACATCCACAGACTCTGGCAATCAACACTCTTGGCATCAACCAACTCCAGCATCAACCAATCTGCATTCAATCCGGCACTGCACAGACAACTTCAACTATGGCTTTCATCACGTCTTCTGGTAGGTAAGTATTTACTCTGTTTGTTTTATTTCTTCTTGGTTATTCTTTGTTTATCAATTCTGTCATCCTGAATCTTCAAACCACAGACCCAAGTTCTGCATCTCTCCTTTACATCCCTGCCCACTATCCACATCCATAACTCTGTCTAGACTCGACTAAAACCCCCAGACTCTGTCCAAACCCTGCCCTGACCTTATCAGACCCTGTCCTGACTCTGTCTAAAACCTTGTCCCGAACCTGTCAAGAACCTGTCCCGACTCTCCCAGGGCTTCTGTAATCTATCCAGAACCTGCCCCTACCGACGCCAGTCACTACCCCCCGACCGACGACGGCACCTAGACCGACACCGGCACCTTCCATAACCGATGCCGGCACCATAGAGACCGACGCCGGTGACTGTGCAGAACAGTGCTGCATATCAGGTATGCACTTTATTTTCTGTCATTTATTTCTGTCATGTTATCTTTTATTATCTACTTTCGTCCAATATTCTACTTTTTTATCAGTGGGTTGATATCCTTCTAGGAAGTCTTCGTACTTCCGGGATCAGGCATTCGCCTGACAGCCCACCATATCCTTTGACTAACGTTTTTCTGTGTTTTAGCCTTTTCTTCACAGGTGTCATTCCTCCACAGCCAAAGAGGAGAATCTTCCAACGTCTGATTTCGGTGCGCACGACTTTATCAGGTACTTCTAGCCTTGACCATTTCTTTTAGTTTCTTATTTCTTCTTTGAATGTAGAAAGCAATTTTGCATAGAAACAGGTAAAATCCAAGCCATCCTTAGAAAACCCTACATAATCTAAGTGTTTTCTACATATCCCATAAGGGCCTTAGACTATTGTAGTTCTCCCTCCTAAGGTGAGTATATAAATATTGATATTTGTTATATGAATTCAATTAGATAAATTAACTTAAATTATTGATAATGAGTTCCCTTGACCTAAAATAAAATGAGTTCAAATTTGGCATATGATTCTTAGAATGCAACATAATTAAAATTAGAAAGAATAGTGCCCTTTTGCTTAAAGTGCAAGAGAATTGCCAAGTATTGCTATATTTGGTTGGAGAGGCCTTGATGTGATTATATATAAGAATATTTAGAATATTTTTGTTAGTATCCTTTGCTAAAATCATGGGAGATGTAATATCAAATGTCTTGTATTTAAAAAGTTATTATTGGAATGTGGGGAACAAGGTCACACTAGTAAAAAAGGTTTTAGTGGAACCTTATCTGCCTAATGCAATCCTATTATATAAGGACAAATATTGTTGGGATTTGGATAATAGAAACATGTAATAAAAATAGGGATGACTAAGTTACGTTTTGATTGATTTCAAGGTATTGAATAAAATAGTGAATGCTCCTGTAGACATTGCAAGTTAACCATCAAAATGGTGAATAGACCAAGGGTAAATATGTCAAGATTAAATATTGTCAAGAACTTAATGATTAATTTTGAGTGTATAAATTTTACACTTTACTCTATTAATGTAGTGAAGTGAAATTACTAGAGTAAAGGAGATGTAAACCTAAGTGTGTATACATAATTTAAGTTTTGATTAGAAGTTTGATCATGCAAAATATATTAATGCAAAACTTAAAATAATTCAAAAAAAATAGATATAATATATATATATATATATATATATTATGGAATAGATATATCCATACTCTAGAAACTATTTCACCAACTGTATTGTATGGAATAGCTCACACAAAAGCAAAACTTGTAGGGTATGGGAAACAACAAGCAAAAATGGATAGTCAACTTGTTAATAATGATTCATAAAGTATAGGCAACCATTATTATAACTCAAAATATTAAAATTAATCAAAATAATTATATTATCAACCACCAAGATCATTTGACTTAGAAGTCTTCTTATTAGTCATACCAAGAAGAAACATGTTAACTAGTTTTGCTTGCCTAGTGGAGCAATGGAGAGATAGAATGGTTTTGGTCTAATTTTTAGAACTTCCAAAGTATATCAATAATGTAATTAGAGTCATATAAGTTGAATTTTCATTACACAAGCTTTTACCATGTGCCATTCTTTCCCATAAGCCGTACAACCTTTGAAACTCCCTCTTTTCCACTTATTGTTTTTTAATTTTTAATTAACACTTGCAAGATTTTATTATTACTAACATTACTAACAAGGAATATGATATGGAATAACATGATGGATGTTTATAAGGAGTTTATATCACTTTTATACCTAATAAAACCATACCACCTTCATTTATGACCCCTAAGTGACTCAAAATAACATAAAAACTAAATTAGACTATGACCGAGGCTAATAAGATATTAAATCACATTAAATAGGCCATGACACACCCTATGACATTATAATATACCTATATGAAATTTTTTTGACTATAGGTGGGTTGACCCATTTTGATTTGTGGTCAAAATGGTCAACATTCTTGGCGATTTCCTAAGGGTGGTATACTTGTTATGCCAAGACCAGTAGCCTAATGTTCTCCATTGGGCCATGGAGTCACCTATACATAGGTTTGATATACAATTTTCCTTGGACACCACACCAAAAAACAAATAAAAATACACAAAACAAGATGCACTAAAGGGAAACAAACATGTGTTCTCAGTAACACTTATGAATCACAACACACACAACTAAACAAAACTCATACCTAACCTAATATTTACAAGACTAACCTTAATTTTCTCAATAACAAGGCTTTAAATTTATCCCATTCATAGGGATAGGCAGCTCCTCTCTATTTATCCTTGATATTATAAAGAGTTACATTATTTTCACTTGATGATGACATATGGTCCATTCCATAAGGTATCAAATTCAGTATGTCTCCCTAGTTTTGCTTTATCTTCATCCCATTTCAACACTATGTCACCTTCTTGGAATGTTCTTGGAGTTACCTTCTTGTCAAGATACCTCTTCATTAGTATTTGGTGATGTTCCATAGCTTGATGATCTTTATCTCTAGTCTCTTATAACTCCATTAATTATGTCAACCTTACCTCCATTAGAGTGTTCTCAAGCAACTCTAGTTGATGTGCCAACTCCAAGGTAGGTAGCTCTTGGGATATAGACAACCTAGACTTCCTTCCATAGACAATCACAAAAGGATAATTCCATATCAACCTCTTGGGATTTATTCTATCAGCACATAAGGTTGTCTTGAATTTAGTGTTCCAAGCCCTTTGATTATCCTCCAAAGTTTTCTTTATAATTTTGATCAGATTCTTGTTAGTGGATTTAGCCAACCCATTACCCTGAGGGTAATAGTTT